>VYZT01052283.1:0-29339 GCA_013400735.1 Pomatostomus ruficeps
ACAAAACAAAACAAAATAAAATACCTTTCAGCTTGAAATTCTATCCAAAGCTGATGATTACAAGCCAAGATCTTCACATTTTAAGTCTAATCTTCAGTCTAAGAAACTTAAAAACACTAAATTCTTTTAAGGGATTTCCCTTCAGGCAGATTAACATATTAGACCCTTGTTCTAAGCCAATACAGATTTGTGATCATTGTTCATGCTTTGAAACTAAAGCACCAAAAATGCTTATTTTCTCCACCATCAAGGAAGCACCATTATTTCAGGAAGATAAGAACATATATCTGCACAGGTAGGCCAACTATTTTTATCATATAAAAAAATTAAATTACCAATTGTTTTTGCAGCAAATATGTTACCTAGACTAATTTTCCCAAAATAAATCTGGAAAATTTGTTTGGTTTTGTGTTTCTTACCCATTTTTCAAAGCTCTGTTGGTACCTCAGCACCTTTCCCATATTAACTCATGCATTTGCAAAGGCTTCTGCATTTAGCATAATCTGGTTTTATTGCACAGAAAATAACTAGTATGAAAGCACAAGCAGACCAGGTAGAGATGTGCAGGTAAAATCTAAACTGATGTACTACCAGGCTGGGGGCATCATATGTTGAGAAACCAGTAGTCTGCTCAGAGGCAAATCCATCAGACAGCAGGAAGATGGTTCTGAAAACCAGAAAATCTCATGTTCAGTGGTTATTTCCTATGGTCCTGATATATAAAATTACTGCATTTCCAATTAAAATAATGAAGACTAATGATGTACAGAGACACCTGAAAGCTAGGAAAGAACAAGTGATTTTAACACCTACACTATTACACTGACTCCTGTCGGCTGTGTGTCACATGAACACTAAAAGCCTTACTGAAAACAATCTGACATAACGCAAAGAAAGGAATTCTATACCTAGGTGCCAGGTACTTTGCTGTAAAATTATGGAACTTCTAATTATTAGAAAATATTTGCCAAGTTTCAGAAGGCTAAATAACCAGCCACATTTAAACCACAGCCCATAAAAAATGATCCATTATGGGCTGACCTGGCTCTGAATGTTCTTTTCAATATAGTAATTAAAAGAAGTTGAAGGCTTATGGTGAGCAAGGCACTGGAAAAGCACTAAAAACTGCTAATCTCTCAATCCCTACAAAAAGTTAGCAAATTATCTTAATTGACTGCTGCCCCAAAGCTATGCTGGTATTTAAAATGATAGCACAAATGTTATTCCAATAACACTGTTTAGCAGAACCACATGCCACCAGCATCACCCCATATAGTTTGAGATAATCACACTTAGGGATGATTCAGAGAAGTAGCAGATGATGTAGCTCCTCAGGTCAAATCTCACATCTAAACCCCATCCCAAGGCAAATAAAGACACAAATTAGCCCTTATGCACTCCCCTTTTCTCCCCAGTATGACACAAACCACACACAGAAAAATCCACAACAACAGCTGAGGGACAATCATGCCAAGATGATAAAAAAAGAGTAGTTGATACTAAAAAGCAGCCAAGCTATTGCAGCCGGAAGCCTCTCCATGGGGAGAAGTACTCAGCCATACAGCTTCCATGAAGCCAGTGCGCCTCTGGCAGCAAAAGCATCCCGGAGCACCTATAGAAGACTTACAGCAGAGAGATTGCAACAGAGAATTGCACTCACACCTCACTCAACTGGCCGAAGGGGAAGAATAAGCAACCTGTCAACTTGTCTTTCTAACAGTTGGCAATTAGCCATTACCCAGGCTCCAGAGGGCCTTTATGCTTTTCACTGCCTTCTCTCCATGGTGCAAACAGAGAAAGAAGGATGAAAGCTCCTATCTCCCTTGCTGAGCCCAGCCAAGGAAATATCCCAGAGCTCTCTTCCCAGCAACTGTACAAGAACAAGTGTACAAGAGCAAAGGCTTTGTTGAGACAAATCTGTCACAGAACTGAACTGTTAATTCCTTTTGTAACAAAAGTAGTAAACTTCAAACAGCACTCTCAGACAGGACACTTGCCAGAAAATTATTAGATTTAACAACATACAAGACAGTGCATTACAGCTTTCAACTATTACCCAAGAGCCTCAAAGAGCACAGTGATATTGAGATGACCACAGAGGTATGGTAATGACAAGTCTCTGCCCCAAGGACTCCATTTTTCATGGCCATAGCTCAGCCAGAAGTTTAATCTTGTACATGCAGCAGGTAGGTTTTACACATACACCTCCAACTGAGTAGAAATACTAAAACTTATTAGCCTCCTTCCTCTGCACACAGATAAATTAGAGGGTCTTTCTGAGAGTGTAGGTGGATATACTTAGAATCAATATCCTTCTGAATTACAGAAACAGAAATAAGAACAAGAGTGATGGTTCCCTTAGGGCAGCCTCTTACCCATCACATCAAAACAGGTTTTGCAAAAACACAATCAGCTCCATCATAATGTAATGATATAGGACAAGTTCAGGGGCTTTCGTCACTACATAAGATAGCCTTAAGCAGCATAAGAGATCCTTAGCAATGGAAAAGTAGGGTACAAATACACTTCCCTTGCTCAGAGGCGCTCTGCCGCTGGAAATCATCTCAAGCAAAACAAGAAAGTAACTGCAGGGTTGGAGCTGGCCTTATCTGACAGAACATCAGAAAAAATAATCCAGGCAACAATCAAGAAAGAGGTACAGGATTTGGTACTAACAAACTTTTGACTGGCGCAAACTTTTTGAAGAAGAGAAAATTGTATATTCAACCTAGCTGTACTCTAGAAAAGCACTTGATAAAGGGCCACACAGGACCAGCTCAAATATAGAAGAGAGGAATTAGTGTGGTGTAGCAGGGACTGACTGTGGGGAGTTGTGCTGAAAAGCAGAAGTAAAGGGCTGGAAGTGGAGTAGCAATGGTCTTTGATTCTTTAAGGTTGCCAGTGAATATAGTGAGCAGTATCAGTTCTAAGACTGGGCCTGAGCAATCTTGCCACAACCCACACATTTTTCTTTCTCAAGCAAATGCTTAAATAAAATCTTTCATATGTGCCCCAAAACTCAGCAAAATTTCTCTTCAAAACAACTAAAAAGAGAACAATACTAAAAATTATGTGTTCCTGTCCCTATCTAGAAATCTATTACTTATTTTGCTCATTTTTGAAAGCAGGCTCTATACAGAGAAGTCATAAGTGACATAGCTAAAATGTTTATATAGCACAGAAGGAAATCACAAACTCTGTACTACCCAAGATCTTCAAGATTAGGTCTAACTGAATATTAATAGTTTAATTAAAGATAAAAGTATTTAGAATTGCAACTGAAAATTTCAAAAGTCTTTAAAGTTCAACGCATTTGCACAAGTTTAAAAAAGTGTTTGTGATAATTTCTAAATGAAGGGCAAGCCCTAATGTTACTGAAAAACTTTCCTACCCGAAAACAAAGGTTTATCACAAAAATGTCGACTTTGATTGAAGAATTCTAGTCACTGCAGTGATAAACAAATTCATCAACTATCATATGTCATTCCTCTGGAAACAGTTTCCAAATATATATATATGTTGTTTTCATGCTTAGAGGCAAACAGCAAAACAGATAAAAATGCAGATAGAATTGTATCTGATATCAAGGATGCCAAAACAAGCTATTTAAAGCTATGAAAAGAGCAAAGCTGGAGAAGCTTGAACTTTTCTGCAGTACATGATCTCTACAAAGAAAAATTTCAAGCTAAATTAAGTGATTTAATTCTCTTCTTATATACCAAGTGAACAAAGAAAAGTGAACTAATAATTCTCCAGTATATTCTTATTTTTCCTTATTGTTCCAAACCATACATGTCAACTTCACAGGTAAGCCTGAATCATTAATTTATGACCAGAAAAAAATTTATTGCAAAGAACTATTATACCATTTATAAAAGCAAAATCAATTTAATATGAAAGACACAGAGAGTAGGAATAATAGATAATGAAGAAGTTGTTAAACTCAAAGCTTTGCCTGTTCTGCAGACACTACTTTAAAGAATAAGTTTTAACTTAGATTTACTGACAAATCATGTGTTAAAGACAATTATCTCTTTTTCATCGTCTGTATTTACTTGTAACTTTAAAGCTGACTTGACCTTTTCCTTTTCCCACAGAATAAGTGAAACACATTTTTCCTATCATTTAGCAAAATAGTTAAGTAATCAGTAACTCAGCAGTATGTTTTTTCTGGTAAATGTGGCTGTTGACACAAGGAGCTAAGTTATCCTAAGTGCATGGACAGAGCATTATGGGACATGTTCTCACATCTCTTCTCAGACCCAGGACTCTGCAAGAAGAGTTCTTAGGTATATCCCCTGACTGGCACGTTCTGCTTAAGACCATGAGTTCTAGAAAAGTTAATCCATGTACTTCTATGATGACATAACAGATTTACACAGAACTTGATCCAGCAAGGACATGCAGTTTCTCTTTGGTGAGCAAGTTGAAATATGGGCTTCCTTTACTCCAACAGCTGAAAATACAGACTTATTAAAGTTCAAGCGATGCACACAGACAATATCTAATCCAGAAGTCCTGGTACATATTATAGAGTTACCCATTCAAATTTTTGAATAATTGACTTGGCAGAGCAAGTTAATAACATAAGTGCTTTTCATCATGTAGCTCTGCAGTTTTGATTCTTAGTAGGGACCCTTAATCCAGACTTAATGTATCTGGGAAAGACAGTCTTGGGACCATATCCCACAGAATTTACAATGATCTTGGGCAAGCTCAATTTTAGCCAAAAACCCTGCAACAGCAATTTTCTCCATCAGACATGCTTTTTCTTTCTGTGCCAGACAGACCCTGAGGAAGCCAGAGTGGAATTTTCCATCAGTGCAAGAAACCTCACAATTCTTCCTCAAAACCTAGAACTCCCATCCACTCTGCCAACAGCTCAACTGTCCAGTTGTATAGATTCTGTTTGCCCAAGAATGGTCCAAAAAAGCCATGGGTTCATGTATTTCACAACAGCAAAAAAACTGGATCTTAAGCCTTTCTGACTTTTGTCCAAATCAGTGTTTCAAAGCATCCCCTAGTTTAGAGTCCTGCCATGCTGCACATATGACAACCAGCTAACACCATGTCCAGCACCTTTGGGATAAGAGAGAACTGAACTACTAGGAGCACAAAATAGAAACTGTTCAAAGCTGATAAGTGAAGAATTCCCACTGCCCTGGGAAGTCTCCTGCAGCAGGTTGGGAAAGTAATTTTTGCCATCCTGCCCTACAGTTAGTGTGCAAGACAAAAGACTGGAGCAGAATAAAAGTGGGAGCCCTTGTGCACCTGTGTGCCAGTGGTGTACCATCAAGAGATGCCCTGGCAGCACAGACTCGGTGGGCTGCAGCCAGTTCCTCTGATTTCCTCCACCTTCAGACTGCAGTACAGACCAGTAGGGTAACCCAGTGGTGTTTGTCTGACTTGAGCTGTACCAAAAGATTTTCCATTGGAAACTTACCGATTTATCTTTTATTTTCAAACTCAGAAATTTCCAGTGCAAAGGAGTTCGCAAGGTTTAGTGATATTCCAGATTATGTATCTGAAATATCCTTATATATAATTAACTACTATTTTCTGCTAGTTAAAAATAAATTGGCCATGTATTCCACATAGAGTAGTGGAGTAGATGTGCAATTTACATAATTTTAAATTATACAACCAATAACATACTAATTATTGTACTTTTCTGTTATATTTCAATTTTCAATACAAAGGTCAAAGGCTTTAATTAGTATAAAAATCAAGTCTTTCAACTGCTAGTTTAGAACATGGTATAATTATGATAAAATCAAACTACATAGTACTTTCAAAAGGCGGTTAGGTTATATTACAGTAGATCTCTAAAAGCTATACTGATTTAATTGCAAGTGAACAAAACTTTATTAATATGGACATATTAAGAATCCATGTACTGTCTGAAGGGAGAAATATATCTTATGGTTTAATAGAAACTTTTGGCTACAGTACCTCAAACAGTATGTTTTTTAAATAAATTCATGTGGCACAGCAAAATGTTTGCTGTCTCAGAGACTGACATTGCTTTTTTCAACTCCTGAATAATCCAGAGCAGAATCCAGGGCTGGTACAAGCAGCTGATCTTGTACAATACATATCCTTGGCATCTCTTCTTAAAGCTCTACCAGGGACAGGTACAACAAATGATTTTCATTACAATTCTGGTGTCAATACTCCCTCTCATTCCTAGTTTCCATCTATGTTTATAAAGTTATTTTAAAAAGTAAAAATAATTTTTAAAAAATAGTGTATCAGTGAGTGCTTTGCACTAGTTGATGGCTCAATAGACCTAGGAGAGAAGCACAGACAAAGGTCACTCTCTCGGGCAGCTGTACCTCTCAGTCCACTTTACATGAGCCCGGAGGGCCAATGAATGACCCAGGGCAGGACCCCCAGAGAAAAGGGCTCCCATGATTTGGGCAAACACAGTTCTCTACCTTGAACAGAGTTTGTTGTGTTATTTCTGTTGTTACTATTATATCCTGATGTGTTATTTCTGGATTTATACAAGTTTAAGACCATGCCATTTACACTCTGAATTTTGGCATTACCCAGATTTCCAGCCAGTTGATTACTCCTAATTTTTTATTTTCCCCATTTCTTTGAAATTCTATTATATCTATGTGTCAAAAACATGCATAATAGTTGTGCCTCTCTCTCCCTGTACATAAACCCTGTTACATTTGGTTGGTAAAGATGTTAGTCTCTACAGGAACAGCCATAGCTCTCTTTCCTGAAAGTGTTGAAACCAACTACTCCTCAAACACGTATAAAAGCTCAGAGACAAGGCAGGAAGGTTTTTTACATAGCAACAATCTAACAGTTGAGTGGAATTTAATTATTTATGTTTAAGAGCGGTTTATTAATGCTGAAAGAGGTACTTTTATTTGTTTCTAAGCCACTTAGCAGTAGCAATTAATGCTGTAAAGTACATTCTGAAATGGTTTCTAAAAACATTTTAACCAATTTTCCTAGCAAAATTTGGAACAGCCCTACCAAAACAAGCAGACGAAAACCAATTTTGTTCAGACCAGTCTTAAATATTTGTCCCCTCACTCTGAATATTCCTTTAAGCCAATTTGCAACATTTGTATTGTGCAGATAAACACAGATTGCAGTGCTGCTTACAGCTCTATAACCATAATGATGTAATCCTAACTTAGAAAAATATATTCATCTATGAAGTTAATGGTTTTTCTTGTTAGCAAGACTTATTCTAGTCCAATGATTGATTATTAAATAGTAGTATATGCTGAAGTTAAGGTCCATCATCAGTTGTACACTCATTTACCTATACAAAATGTAGAGCCAGGAATGGTAAATTTCCTTCTGCAGCACTGAAGGGAACACAGTGTTAATTCCCCATGCATCTAAGCCTCCCAAGGACCATGAACACATAACCTCCTAAGAAGAACTTGGCTCTCAGTAAAAGACTAAAACTATCAGTATTATGAACCATGGCAAGAGACTAAAAAAACCACACCATTAAGATCCCTAGTCCAGTTCCATGCAAGACCAAAAAATTTATTAGGTGAATATCACAGCTATCCCAAGTGTCATCAATACAGCTGCTTACAGCAGTTTCAATTCAGTTTAAGAGTTCAAGAGCTTAAGGTATAAAATCAGGTCATATTCAAACTGGTCAAAACAGCAATAGTCTAATTTGTGAGTCTTTATTTCGCAAACTTTATAATGTCATACATAAAGAATATGCATGCAAATGACAGGAGACCACATCACTTGACAATTGTTAAGCTGATGTTCTCTGTTGCAACATAGAAAGTGAAGAACTCAGCTTCATCTTTGGAGATTATGCCTTACAAGAAATTTCATATGTGACTTTTCTGAACAATCCTGCTGTGCCCCTGAGGCTTAAGGAGATAAATTACTAATAAGGAGGGCTAAATATTATCTTCATAGGGGCCAAACATGTACAGACTGAATGATACTGTGTCAGGCTGATATCCACATTATCAGCCTCCTAAAAACAAAAGCTCTTTTTTACTCTGTACTGCACTTCATCTTTTCTTCTTCAAGAGATACAAAGAAAGTTTAATCATTCTAAGGCTGAAAATAAAGATTTTCAAACTCTGGAGAAACATCACAGAGCTGACTAATCTCTTCAGAATGAAAAAGCATCTCTTCAATAATACCGCACAATTAATACTTGCCATTCTTAATCTCAGTAATCTGACAAGGGAAACTGACGCCTTTTAGCCTCATGACTTCTTTCTTTATCGTCTCTCCTAAAGCATTTGAGATCCTTACTGCAAAATAATGCCACTATCTCATCCAAGCTACACAGAAACAGTTTCTAAGAGTGAGAGAGAAAAAAACTTCTCTTTGGATAGCCAAGACCAAAAATAACATGCAGGGGAGCTGGGGGGGATAGAGGGAGAGTGTAAAAAGAAAGAAATCTCCAAGGTAGATATCCATTGGTCACCAGGAATCATCTTTTTTAGAAAAGGATTTGGGCAATTACAAACGCACTTATTTTTCTACAAGTTGCAGACATACCACCCTAACTACCAAATTGGGCATTTTCACTGGATTTTTCTGAAAGTTCCAAAGACCACTTGCCCCATAATAATGCACAGAACACATCTGCTTGAGACAGAGGAAATTTAGCAGTAATGAAGGCCATGTGATTTTTTTTCCAAAGCTGCCTAGTCTTAGGAATGGGTAGCACCACTGAGAACATCTTCAGTCTCCCAACTATTTGGGCAGAGAAGTGCATAGGCATGAATCACAACCTCCACGAATTTTTAAGGGTCCTTTTGAGAGGAACACAGAAAATATTACCCTCAATTTTTTTTCCACAGCTGCCCTTAGAGTAAGCAAATCCTTTGCAACAAGGCCCCTTCTCTGACCTGCACTAATGCATTCAAGGGCATTCTGGGAATTTAACATTAGTCCTTGGCCAGTAGGCACAGAAGATGCCCTACCCAAAACAATACAATGAGAAAGCAAGCTTTGGTACAGAGCAGCAACCTGGGTCTAATTAAAACAAATGAGAATTTTTGTTTAAATAGTTTGAGACACTGACTATTTAGGTAGTATGCAAGACTGTGAAGACATGTAGTAATCACTTCCTCTCTCTCCCCCATCAACTTGTCACTCTGGCTTAATAGTTCAGTATAACTAACACACTGCTTTCCCAAAAGTTTCTAAATAAACAAAGTCTACTGGGTTTCACATAGCACTTCTTACATTGACTTGTAACTTGCATGCCTCGACAGTCCTGATTAAATTCTCACCTGCCCTTCTCAAATCCAATTTTAGTCTCATGTCTACCCATCTGTAACAGACGCAAGAAGTTCAACTCAGCACTACAGAATTATCAATGTGTAAGAAAGAATTTAAAGGAGAAAAGCAAAACTGAGAACACAAGAATATTTGATTAATAAAAATCAGTAAGAGGTCAGGTCAAAATCCACGCCATATGCTCTCTGGGAACAGGGGAGTGTTCACACTGTAGTTATGCTGTATAGAACAAGCATATCCTTCTGCCATTTAGTCATTTGTGCATGAGCACACATTTTTAGTCTAAAAGCAAAACTCCAATAACACAGCAAAAATGTATTTTGTTTCTGTTAAGACCAGAAATACTTTCACCTTCTCACATTTTACCTCCCTTATGGATATCTGAGCTTTGCATGTTATTTCCTCAAACCTACATGTGCTTTTTACCAACTGGAATATGATATTGCTAATTTGTGTCTTTATTAACTCACTTTGTCCTTCTCTTCCTATTTTCAGCAATGCATGTGATTCACTTCAATCAGATATTATTTCTTAATGCCATTACTGTGTGCTTACACCCACTCTGAGGTAATTAGCAAAGATAACTTACTGAAAACATTAAGACATCAGGAACACAAAACATACACATCAGCAATTGAGGGAGAAAGAGTCTAAAGTCTGCTCCAAGGCCAGGTTCCATCACAGTAATTACTATTGTGACCATTACATCATCTCTTCTTATCCTCATAGAGAAGTTACATAAAAACAGAACTGACTTTAAGCATCTTTTAAACGCTTAGCTGTAGAAAAATCAATTCTTTTACTTCCAATCTCTGAGGAAATTTTTGGGTTGATATTCAGATATCCACCCAAATTTAAATGAATCAAGCAAATATCACTTTATGAAACACTGTATCAAGTGATGCACTAACTTCCTAATATTGTAATAGCTACAATATGCCAATCTTTCCCTTCCCTTCAGTTTCTGTTTTCACGGTTTTATCTAGGAATATAACACAGCTTGCCTGACAATATTAGTCCTTGTTATAGAGTCACTGATTGTCACTAATAGCACCATTATCTTCTTGAACAGACTTGTTTATGAAATGGCCCGAAGTAAGAGGAGATGGTGCATCTCACTGGCAGTATATACAGTGCTAGGATCGGATTTGCACATATGTACACAATATGACCTCTGGAGGTCCAGCATCTCATTCAAATGGCCACTGAGATAAAGTCACTCTGTGTTGACAACGAAAGCTTAAAAATTTCCATGAATGGAGGCCCCACAATTTCTTTGGGCCCTTGTCTCAGTGTTTCGACCACTTTCCTGGTAATAAAAAAAATCCTACACCAGCCAAGCACCTCTTACTCTTCAAGTGGGCTTTCCTGTGATGTAATTTAAGTCTGTTGTCTCCTGTCCTAACACTGCATATCCACAACAAGCTTCTGGTTATGTCTTCTCAGTCTTGTCACTTTTTTTAAAAAAGAGCAGCTATTTCTGCCTGGTGAGCACAGACAAGCAAAGACATCAGGCCATTTATTAACCCTTTGCAGATTTTGCAGTTGCAAGAGATTCAAAGAGCCAATTACTAGTAGGTCAGTCAAGGTAACTACAAACATGATTCATGCATTTATTTGGTGTTTCAGAAGAGTTACAAAGAATTAAACAGCTAGACTGAAAACTGACGCTTTTTGGGACTGCAGGACTGCCCGGGGGTCTGCAGGGCAATTATCCAGCACCTTGGTCAGCTAGATGGCCGCAGAAGAGCAGTATTTCTTTGTCTATTTATTTACTTATGTATTAACTCCGCAGTGGTGGAGCAGAGTGGTAATAAGCGAGGCAGGAACAAAGAGAGAGCAGACTCTCTAATAGCAGCACCCAGATTTATTCTCTTCAGGGGGATGCGAGCTACCAGAAAAGATGTGGGGGACAGGGTCTCTTCAAATCACAGGGTGATGAGGGATGACAGTTTTCCAATGGGCAAAGGCGGAACATATTTGCATTAACCAATTAATGTAACAGAAAGGTAGAAGCTTCCAGCAACCACTGAATAGTAAAACAATCTGATGAATATTAAAATAACAGAGGTTGAACAGGGTCTTTGACTGACAGGGCTAAAACGTGGCAGTTAGGGGATTTCCCCCAAGCATGCTTTCTCCATCTTCTTCAGATTCGCTATCCTGGGAAGAAAAATCTATCCAAGTTATTTCTCCAGTTCTCATGGAGACAGCTGGCTGGGTCACTGCCACAGAAAACAGTTTCTCTCGCTCGCTCCCTGGGAAGAGTCTTCTTTTTAAGAAACATTTAGCATTAGTAAGAACTTTTGCCACTATTTCTCATAATTGCAGTTACTCAATGTACCGACTCCTACTCCACTCAATGTCTTTTAAAACGCAAAAAAAAATTCCCAAATTCTCAGATTTTTACTTACAATTCATGCTTTTCTGCAGTCCTTTAAGTCACGAGTGAGCCAGACAACCAGGCAACCTACCCACCATCAGATTGTCCATGATCCTCTTTCTCACTCTGTTAACACTTCCCAAATTCCCACTGTTACTTACATCCATCCAAATTCTTACTCATTCTTCCCAACTCCACTGCACTTACACTATGGGAAAACTGTGCTAAGAAGCCACAACAGTTCCCAGCTGAAAATAACACAGCTCTTCACACATGGCATATATATAATACTTGATGTGTGATGTGGAAAGCTTTCATGTTTCCTTGTCCTGCTCTACTTGCCTAAATCCCTAAGGCCTTTACCCACTTAAAGGTATGTAAGACAACTATTGCCAAAGTTATGCTGAACAAACCTTTATCAAGCAACCTTTGACATCAATGGCAATATAATCATTTAGGCCAGCCACAAATTTCCCATGATACATTAGCACTGCAATAACCACTTTTTCTAGTATTTTTGCATTCAGTCATAATTCATGTGTATTTAGATTTTTTCTCAGCTGTTTAATTAGTCCTAGTTTGTCTTTCTCTATAGAAAGACAGTTGTAATTGTCAAACTAATAAATGTATTGATCCCACATGTAAGCCAATGGCACTAACTACATTTTTTAAAAAAAATAGATGAAGCTGCCCTTTTAATAGGATCTCTGCATCAAAAATACCACTGTACAAAGAAAGTGTCTCTCATTCCAATTTCTCACTTCAATATTTACATTACTGGAGTAGAACCGCTTCTTATTTGACACTGCTGTTACTAAGTTTCCATTTATCTGATGGAATACTCACACTTCAGTGTACTACACATTTAGTGCAACTAATTAGACTCCATTTGTTCTGTGTCACATAACAGCAGTAAAAATTTCTATTATATATCCCTTTATATTTTTCTTTACTCCTCAGTGAGGTCACCAAGATTTATAAATATGTGCCTGAAAGTAGTATCAACTTACTTCCAATTTTATTTATTTATTTATTAATTTTTCTTCATGTCCCTAATCTTTTGCATTAATCGTGCAAGTTCTGTTCTTCAGGTTAGGCAAATTATACTTACTTGCTTCTGTTCGGCATTTACCACAGATTTCTGTCAGGCTTCTAACTATTACATTAAAACAAATTTCCTGCCACAAGATCTATACATCTATTTATGTAGTTAAAATGTAATTTTTCAAATTATTTCATTTATAAGCACTTTTCAAAAATTATATCTACTACCAGTATATTTAAAGGTCATTTTGTGCAATATAACAAATATATATAACAAATGGTGGGCGTGAAAAGGAAGTAAAAATAAGTCATTTTCTCTTGAAATTAAAATAAACTCAAATATTGTCTTTTTCTATCTATCAGTGCACTCAATTTGAGTAAATTCATATCAATACCCAAACTCTCTCCATAATCCAGTTACACCGAGAAGATTCTTAATCACATTTAGCCTACATCCCAACCTCTATCCGTTTCCTTTTGCTAAAGGAAAGCAGCCATTTATTAGCCCTTTTTTAAAAAATTTAAAACAGTTGAAATTCCTTTGGCAACCTTTCTAGATAGACCAGACACAGAATTGCTTCAGAAGCAGGCAGATCCTCCTGTCCTTCACACCACACAGTGCCACTGAAGCCTTTAGAGCAAGACCCCCCCACCACCCCAAGCAGGCAGGCTACAGGAAATGTGCAGGTGATGCACCCTGCACAGAACACCAAGCAATTTCTATGGGTCACATAAATACAGAAGCAAAAACTGAGTGATAAACAAAAACAGCTAATGGTATTTTAGGAAGAGCGTCAGGTTTTGGCACAGGTCTCCAGCTCTACTACATCACTCATTATTTTTCTTTTTCCTGATTTGAGCAGGCCCCTCCATAGGGCTCCTCAATAGTCAATAGTTTGACTTCCAGCAAACTTCTGGTTTTTAGAGTTTCTGCTTCTAACTCCTTTACCATTGCCCTGTGTAGCTTTCAGATGGCCTGTTTTATCACTTCCTTAAAAAATGTTGATGCTCAACTGCAAGAATGCAAAAGAGCCTATTTTTGCTCCATTTGCTTTACTGAAAGATTATTCTTCAAATCAAGAGGGCATTCTGTTTTAGTCAGCACAGACACTTCAAGAGCAAGTGTCAAGCTGATAGAATTGCCTGTAGAACCAGGTGAGTTATGGGAGGAAGGCACCACTCCAGATTACAGTTCCACTATAAATTCCTAGCTGGGCTGGCATTCTCTTTAAAATAGTATTAGAGGACAGACACAGCAAAGATTGTAACTTCAGCTTCTTCCATCTTCATTATAAAGGTCTCGCATAATACATTTTTTTGACATTGTGATAAGCTTCACCCTGCTCCCCTGGATGTTTCACACTTCATTATATTTTAGGTGTAACACCTTCTGATCACAGCCTAGATATTTGACGGATTGTGTTGTTCTTTTTGGTGCTGGAAGGCAAGCTTGACCTAATCATGCACTGCCTCTTCAATTAGCAAAAGCATCAGATGAAGACAGTTGTCAGTGTAAATCTTATACACTGCATTATATAGCTGATAGAAAAGATCATTCAGTGTTTTATTCACTTAAACCTAAAAAGTTTGTGGCTTTTTTTTCCTCTTCACACCATTAGCTGGAAAATTCAAAGAGCAAATTCGCAATAAGTCAGACCATGAGCTTAAAATGTTACCATGCTCTTTTTCATCACAGGATTTCTTGTCTGTTTTGCAGGTGAAAGATTACAACACTTAATAAGAAATGAGGGGTGAATAAGAAGATTAAAGACAACAGTGTTGCAGCCTCCTGGTCTTCCTTGATCTGCTTTAACATGAATCTTAGAACCACAGACCTCAAGAGTCAGCTAAGGAACTGGGTAGCAAACAAAATATAATCTCAAGCAACCTCCCTCAAGCAGAAATCTTATTCCAAGGGTAGATTACATGAAGTAGAAAATTACTAGAAAGACTAATCCTAGCTCTCACCACCAGTGTTAGAGAAAATCCAGTGAAACAGAATATAGCTTAAAAAAGCAATTACCAGATGACTTTCAGCATCACTGGGTTTCTGTGAGTGTTTTCCCTACTGGCCAGCATTTAAAAATAGACACCTTAAGCAGAAGCCGTAGAGCAAGATTAAGTCTCCTAACTTTTCTGCAGACTCAGCTAACAGTCTGGAAACTAGCACTGAAATGCTGGAGCTGCATAAGCTTGCTGTTGGATATATATTTTATACATATATTAAGAGCAAAGTATAAGGCGCAGACTAAGAAGGAAATGCAAACCTGGACCCAAATGCAAATTTTCACTGGCTACATCTGTATTACAGAGAAATTCAGCACAACAGAAAAAAAGGTGGTAGACGGAGGCAGTGCTACAAGCCCTCTTCAAGGCTTATCTGAGGACCTCATGGGCAATGCAGCCCATTCCCTGGTTCAGCACCTAAGACCTGAGTTAAGCACAGGGGATGATAGAGGGTCCCCTCAGAAGGAACACTGGCATGACTGCCGGTGGCAGTGATGCAACCCCTAGATGTAATCCCCACTGAACCCCAGAGTCACCGGCCCAGCCCACTTTCTCTATGTGGATTAACGAGGAGGTCAATTGGAACAATTATCCCTCCCAGGACAGCGAGCCTGAGGGGGAGGGAGAAAGTGAGGCTGGGGAAATCCCCTATCTCCCCTGATTTTCCCACCTTTTAGTTTGTCCATCAAGTTTCAGTTCAGCCCTTTTCCCCTCAGAGATGTTTTAATATTCATCCAGTTGTTTTAATATTCATATCTTGCTGGAAAGTTCTGTTCCCCTGTTCTGTTTATTGGTTAATGTAAATATGTTCCCTCCCCGTTCAAAATTTATTGGGCCCCTGTCGCCCCTTGTCATTCCCCTATTGGTTGAGACCCTGGATCCTCCCCTTGTTCTGCCCCTCCTACCCTTCTTAAAATGCCCTGTCAGGCACCCTCTGGGCGCTCCTCAGTAGTTCCGCCATCCAGTTATGTTGTATGCTCTCCATGGCTACAGTGAAGCTGTGGTGATCTGCTACCAGAGTCCCTCCACCTCTTTACCTCTGTCGACTACAGTAACAGTGGCTGCTGCCCCTCCCTGGCAGGGGAGAGTTGGCCTTGGGGAAGCTCGGCAGACCTGCAAGCTGCTAAGCAGGTACATTGCTCGAGCAGCCAAGCGCTCTGACACTGTCGCCTCTGCTCACCAGCGGTCCAGCAGTCAGTAGCAGCCCACTGCGACAACTACCTTAACCAGCAAGCACCAAAACCACTCTGCAAATCAAACTTACATGAAGGAAACATAGAGAAAAACAGAGTAGTTTAAGAAAGAAACAAAAATCTGAAGAATTTGTGAAAGATCAAGGGGTATGATCATGTCTAGTGTCAAGTTACTGGCTTGAAAGTACAGCCGTTCCCCCACTGGCACCTATAAAGTATGAATTCTGAAATTACTGTAATTTTTTTTAAAGCAGTAGAGTACTTTAACTTCATTTCTTTAAGTGTTTCCTCTTCTTCAGGTGAATTTTCATGAAAAAGACGGTTCTTTCCAGAACAGTTGTCAGATGCGGGACACAAGTTCATGCATTAAAATTTTATGTGCAGCTGACACAAGCTCCTCCTGTGTTCTCCCTTTAACTCATTCAGTAATGTTGAACTAAAGACCCAGATGCAACTGAAATTAATTTCATGAAATCATTTGGATTTGTATTCCCTTTGGAGATTTAGAGTAATGCAAAAAATATAACTGCAGTGGATAGCTGAGACACGCCTTTTAATTTTGAAACTGTAACTGTGCAGAAATGTTTGAACTCACTTTACAGTACCTACACTATGTGAGGATAATTTCTCCATGCAATACCTTTTACGGCAGGCAGCTGCCTATCACTGACTTTCAATGAGACCTAAAAATTTAAGTTCCTTTGAAACTTTAAAAAAAAATTACTTTTGAAAGCCATACTGTTAAACTTCCTAGAAGTTACTCACTTCTAGCAGAATCTTACTATCCTCACCTAAAGTTCCTTAGTAGTGCACAAATCTAATGTTAAAAAGTCAGATTTGGTTTAAAGACAAGTCTGGAGAGAGATTTGTAGGAATTAATAGACCTTATGTTCACCAAGCTTTTCTTGGCCCTTAACTTCACTTTCCAATTCCTCGATCCAATAATCGTTCAGTCGTTTTACACTAGCCTCCACAGATTGGTGTGGACCAGCATGACAATGTCTATGCACGACTTCAGGCAACTGAACTCAAGTCTGATGATCAAGTATAGCAAACCTATGCCCAAATCTTCCACTGCCATGTGCAGTAGTGCCATTCAGGCATTAGGTGACATGCTAGTGCTAACAATTCACTTACTTCCTTTACCCCCACAGTAAGCCAGTAACTAATTTCCCTTTTTGTCCTTTGACAATGGTACAAGGACATATAAATTACCTTTTTAATTCAAGCCCTCAAAAAACACTAACCTGAAACTCTATTGTAAAAAGCAAGTTATGAACACACTTTCACTCCCTACAGGTTCTGTCCGCAAATTATGAAGCAGGAGGAATGAGGTGTCCCTGCTCATGAGAAACGAGCAAGTCCAGAGAAAGGCAAAAAACCTGGTGAAGGGTCTGGAGCATAAGTCTGATGAAGAGCAGCTGAGGGAGCTGGGATTGTTTAACCTGAAGAAAAGGAGTCTCAGGGGGGATCTTATTGCTCTCTACAACTGCCTGAAAGCAGGGTGTGGTCAGTCTGAAAGGATGGTGTGGTCAGTCTTTTCTCCCAGAAAACATGTGACAGGACCAGAGGAAATGGCCTCAAACTGTGTCAAAGGATGTTTAGCTGGGATATTAGAAATAATTTCTTCACTGAAAGATGGCCCAGCATTGGAACAGGCTCCCCAGTAAGTGGTGGAATCACTGTCTCCAGAAACGTTGAAAATGCATTTGGATGTGGCATTTGGGAATATGGTTACTGGTGAGCATGGTGGTGGCTGTTAATAATGGTTAGAATCAATCTTAGAGGTCTTTCCCAGCCTTAACGATTCTATGACAGTCATTGAGTCTTTAGCCAGCTTTCTTTGAATGAAAATGTGATTAGGACACAGGACTCCCTGCCTGCTGTTTGTTTTCTATGACCAGAAGGAGCTGTTCTGCNNGACACGAGGGGGCGGGAGGAGGGTACAACATCCAACAGGGGGGAGAGCTAGGTTTGAATTTGGTGGGCTTTGTGTAGGATTACACAATACAGAGCCCTCCGGGGGGTGGAGAACCGATACCAAGGTGGGGGGAGGGTACATAGCAGAGCCTGGCCATGAAATAGACCGAAACCGGCCAGAGCACACTGCAACAGAGCTGCATGACATGTCAGGTTCCCTATAGCAGAGTAACTATTCAGTGATCCAAAGAGGCTGGAGCTCAAGCACTAGATTTTAATGTTCAGATAACATTCCGTTTTAAGGAGGTTTAAACCATATCCTTTAGGGTCAGCATAGCAAGGAGCTAAACCAGAATTCAATATCCACCAGGGACCAAGCCCTGAACCCACTTTATGTTCAATGCTGGTTGCAAAGCTTTACTTTTCCTGGCACCTGCTTTGGATGGTCCAGCTCTGCCTACCTTTTAACTGTTCCTTTTTACTCTGTAATATTATTTGACTTTTTCAACAAGGCAGGCATGCACACCATCTTATCTTCCAGTTGCCAATCTCCATCTCTTTTTGCTACCTTATCTACATCAACATACTTACTAGCATCCAACTTCCTATATCTGATCTTTAGTGTGACTTGTCTTCTACTTGTCACAACCTTTCTCAGGTCCCAGACAGATGACCACATCCATCACATCCAGTTTCTTTAATCCCCATTGCATTCAGCTTCCCCTTTGGAAGCTACACACTGAGTTTAATCACTGTAAAATCATGCAGCTACAAAATTGGACATCATAAATATTAATTGCATACTAAAACAATTGCAAAGCAATGAAAATAATCAACCACCGCTGAAATGTGTTTACATACTAGGAAATCCATTCAACTGACAGCTTGGAAAACAGCATGCTAGTTTTCCTGTGGTTCTTTCCTTCAGAAACAACTCAGTGTTACATGTTCAGGTACCCTACAGATGGGGTTACTGATGTGCAACTGCTTCTTGCTGCTACTACCTGTCAACTTATTCATGGAGGTTATAAGATAGAAACTTCTGTCAGCATAAGTTTCCCACTAGTGCACACTTCCATGCTTTTCATGCTGGTTTCCCACTCTCTTTTGGAAATAAATAGGCCACACTTATTTTTTAGTTTCTGTAGGCATTTTAAACTACAGTTAAGTGGCTAAGCTCTTGTGAGGATGAACTCAGAGCAGACTTACATGGTTCTAACAAAGTGGCAATTGAGACAGTGCTTCTGTAATAAAGCATTTTGAAGAGGTCAGTCTTGCTACTTTATGCACAAAATTCCCACAAATAAAACATTCTAAACTCTTTAGTCTTCTGCAATACGTGAAAAAATGGATCTGCAAAAACTTTGCTTATAGCCTGTTTAATATGAAGATAGTGTTGAGAAGAGTTCACCAATACCATAAGCTTTTAAAGTTTAGAAAATTACCTATTGTTCAAGACCACGCTAAGTATTACCTTTTCTTAGTTATGTTCAAACTTCAGCTGTGAGGCATTCATAAACACTTACTAGATTTTATACACACAACTGATGAAACAGAAACTTAGAACTTGATCTAGATAACACCAGCTGCAGTGAAGTCTTAATCAGATTCTTGATAAAACCAGACTTTAGCACATACAGAAGATCTTTATTGGCTAGAATACATATTTTCATTTATTATGCACTGAAGCTGGAGGAATTTCTTTTTCTGATCACATAAGCTTGAAAACAAAATTGCCTTTCAAATTTTGATATGTATAACCGTATATCCTGGGACCATTTGGCTAACAACAGCTTTTTAAATATCTTTTTGCATGCTCTATTCATCTTTCCTCAGCATCAGAAAGCTTCCTGTAGTCCTATTAAGGTGTATGAAGAGCAGAGTTAATAGAAGAGTCACAGAAAAAGGAGGGGGAAGCTAAGACAGACTGAAATTAAGGGGAAAAGACACAAAAAACACAACCACCATCATCTGTGTACTCCTAGCCAATAATCTCAGCTGTGACTAAAGATATCAAAGAAATAAAATTCAGCTGTCTGCACTGTTTAAGCATAAGTCCAAGGGCAGGAGTGGTGTGGACAAGCCACAGTCCCACAACCAGGGCAGGCCAGAAGATACAATGCCTCGGGGACAGCCTTGAGCATCACAATTCCAGTTTCTCTTCTTGCCCCACCAGGCTATGCAGCAGAGTAAGCAGAGCACAGCTCATGCTCTCTGGTATCTCTATGCCCCAATCCACTTAGTGGCATAATGAGAGCACGGAGGGAGACCTTTATTTTGGTTGACTCATTCTTGCTCACAGTCCATCTCTTTCTGTTACCACAGAACTGTGAAAAAAAATTCTGAAGGTTCTTTAATACTAAAGATGCTTAGTTATACTTTTCTCATTACTATTTTACTTCTGACAAGACTTTGATGTATTTGATATTTACCAACCAGCAATACAAATAACACAGAACCATTGTCTTGTTGAATAGATATAGCACTGTATTAAAATTCAGACACATTTTATTCCTTTGAATATGCAACCTCAGTTGCAGAATCAACCTTTGCCTTCATCCAAATGAAAATAGAGTCTCTAAGTATTTGTGGATTCTGACTAAGTCTTCTGAATTAAACAGTATGAATGAATGATAACACAAAGATGGTGATAGAAGCAATAAGGCAGCAAAGCAACTGCCTTTGCCAGATTTTTGTTAATATACATTTATTCCAGCACACTTACTGTGCCATGCACACCTAAGCATTCAAAGCAATTTTTCTGAATGATTAAACAAAGAGAACATATCTCCACAATTAACAAGCCAAAAGGTGACTTGAGGTTAGGTTTCCCCTAATTTCTCTCTAATGCTGGTTGAAAGAGATGGTAAATCATTTCATGAGTTTGCATGCTGGAAGAAAGGACCCTTCAGAGCAGGACTGAAGGGGGAGTAACAAGGCCCCTAAAGAGTAACTTGGTCAGAGGCAGGTGCTACACTTTAAATGGTACAGCCAAGCAGCTCTACAACCATGCATTTGTATGGAGTTTAGCAAGGGTTTAGTGAGGTGCATGAAGCTGTGAAAAAGAAGCTTGAAATCTAGAGGCTGTACACAAATGCTAACCGGCCATTTTGAATGCTTCTTGTGGCCAAAATCCAGAGGTGTGTATGGCATTCTCTTGGCTGCTCCCTCTCAGGGATCTGCCTCCTTCTCCTTTTTTTCTTAATCTCAGAATAATGTAATTTAGAGCCCAAGTTGGTGGCTGTCGTTTGCACATCTTGTAGACCCTCTGTGTATGTGAGAACATAAGGCCACAAGCTGATATGAACCTAGAATTTTATAAATCTATTTTATAAACCTATTTATTAATCTGTTCTGCAAACTGAGAATTTAACTTCTCATCACATGCCTCACTGCTCAGCTGACACTAGCTACAAGCTCAGGGAAGCCAAGTAGAGATGGGCATGTGTAAAAAGGGGAACTTAATTTCACCATCTAATCCATCCAATGAAAAACATCATTTTGAATATAACTGGTCTCACCTTCTCCCAGAGAGGCTACTCCTGCCATCGCACCATTACCAAAGCCTTGTTACATAACATTCAATACAGGATTCAAAAGTGTTCTAAGGGCAAATGACATCCAATATTTTAAATGTCCTGTGGTGATTCATTTCCACCAAAAGGGAAACTTTTCACTATATTTACTAATAAGCTCATTAAAGAGGGCACAGAAGTCCTATGAATGAAAAAGGAGAGACATTCAGATGAGAAAATTATCAAAAAAATATTAGAGCCTGCATATAATGCTGATTTGAAAGGATAAAGTTCAAAATAAACTGACCTAGAAACAAAGGTTTGTGAAAATCACCACCATGCCCCAAAAAAATAACCATGTCATGATACGCATTGTGTTCTATTGATCTTGCTTCTTGCATGGCAAGCAAATATCAAGACCATAAGCTTAACGCTTGTAAGAAGCACATAGCTGTATGCCATACAAAAGAAAAACAGAAGCAAAAAAAGTGATGAAAGTTTGAAAAATAAACAGAATAATGCAGCTATCACAATCTTATCTAGAAGTCTGTGACAGTTCTTTTTCTCTAGAAATATTTATTGTCTTGTCAACATGAAACTGAATGTCATTGTTTAACCCCAGTCAGTATCTAAGAATTACACAACCACTTGCTCTCTCCCCACCCCAAGATGGAGCAAGAGTCAGAAAAAGGTAAACTTCAGGGGTTTAGATAAGAACAGTTTATTAATTGAAACAAAATATAATACTACTAATAATAATTGTAATGAAAAGGAGGGAAAGGAGTAAAACACAAAAAAAGCAAGTGATGCACAATACAATTGCTCACCAGCCCATGCTGACTGATGCCCAGCCAGTTCCTGAGCAGCAATTAGCTCCCTCCCAACCAGCTCTCTACAAGTGGTATACTGAACATTATGTTCCTCTGTACAGAATATCTCTTTAGCCAGTTCAAGCCAGCTGTCTTGGCCATGCTCTCTCACAGCTTCTTGTGCATCTGCTCACTGGCAGGCATGGGAAAATGAGGAGTCTTTAACTTAGAATAAGCACGACTTAGCAACATCTGAAACACTGGTATTATCCACATTATTCTTATACTAAATCCAAAACACAGCCCTGTACCAGCTACTGGGAGAAAAGTTCCTAACCTCAGCTGAAACCATGTCACTCAAAGGAAAAAGAGGTCAAGGTAGATAGATGACTGCCACTATAAGGAGATATAGTCCCCAAACTATTCTTTGTTAACTCAGGTAAAGCAGCAATAGGAAAAGCATTAATGCTTCCAAACACCTCCCACAATGCCGGTTGCAACTCAGTGATGAAAAGGTGCAATGCAGCTGTGTGTAAGAGGGCAGCTGTGACAGGCTTAGTCCCATAGCTGGGTTAAGTCTCACCATCCCCTTCTCAATGGCCCAGAAAACCAAACATTTCCTGGGTTGCATTAAAAGTGTGACCAGAAGGTCAAGGGAGACTATTCTGCCCCTCTACTCTGCTTTCCTCAGACTCCATCTGCAGTGCTGCATCCAGCTCTAGAGTCCCCAAAATAAAAAGGACATGGATCTGTTGGAACAAGTTCAGAGGAGGTCCATTAAGATGCTTGGAGGCCTGGAACACCTTTCCTATGGAGAAAGGCTGAGAGTTGGTGTTGTTCAGCCTGGAGAAGGCTCTGGGGAGACCTTGCAGCAGTACCTAAGGGACTCCCACGTGAAAGCTGGAGAGGGACTTTTTACAAGAGTATGTAGGGATGGGACAAGGGGGAAAGGCTTCAAACTGAAAAGAGTAGGTTTAGATTAGATACTATGAAAAAATTCCGTACCATGAAGGTGGTGAAGCACTGCAACAGGTTACCCAGAGAAACTGTGGTTGCCCCACCATCCCTTGAAGTATTGAAGGTCATATTAGATAGGGCTTTAAGCAACCTGGTTTAGTGATAGGTGTCCCTGTTCGTGAAAAGGGGTTGAAACTGGATGGTCTTTAAGGTCCCTTTCAACCCAAACCATTCTATAACTCCTCCATTGTAGCTTCTTATTGGTAGGAACCAACTGAAACCTCTGAAACCCTCTGGCTATTCATGCTCATGAAAGACTAATTTGATTCTAAAAATAATAGTTAAACAGTAAAAGAAGAAAATAGACTATTTCAGTTGAAAGAAACCGACAGTGACCTTCTCGTCCAACTGCCTGAGCAATTCAGGCTGACCACAACATAAAGCTTGTTTTTAAGGGCATTGCCCAAATGCCTCAGACATTGACAGGCTTGGGGCATTGACCACCTCTCTAGGAAGCCTGTTCCAATATTTTACCACTCTCTCAGTAAAGAAATGCTTGCAAATGTCCAGTCTAACCCTCCCCTGGCACAGCTTTGAACTATTCCCATGTTTCCTGTCACTGGATACCAGGGAGGAAAGTTCAGCACCTCCCTCTCCCCCTTCCCCTCCTCAGGAAGCTGTGGAGAGCAGTGAGGTCGCCCCTCAGCCTCCTTTGCTCCAAACAAGATAAGCCCAGAGCCCTCAGCTGCTCCATTTAAACAATGCTTACTGCCCTTCCACAGGCTTTGTTGCCCTCTTCTGGACATATGGAAGAAAGTCCATGGGATTGACATGTAGAAAGACAATGATCTCAAACATACCCATATATCCTTTAAGAATTTTTCTTAATTTGACAAAGCTCTGGAATGGAGAAACTACCAGCTTGTAGACTCTTGCCCTTGAAAGCATAAATCAAAAACTTATTCTGGAATTATAGTGTCAATCTGGGTTGCACTGAATTTATCTGAACTGCACAATGAGAACAGTACAGTTTGTTGATAAGTTTCTCTCCTCTCAGAGCTCTGGTTCTACTGAAAGCTCATTTTGTATTCAGCTTGAGGGATTTTGTTTTGTTTTACATCTCTCCTCTGGCTATACTAAATCTTCCTTTCAAGGTCAATTTGCTTTCCCAACAATAACTAATTTAGCATCACAATACCACAGTGAGCTATGCAAAAATTATCTTCTCTATACTTCAGATTAGGATTCAGAAGCACAAAAATGTTCCCATATTCACACAGGGAGTCATCAGGGAACACAAACCATGCATCTTCAGCCCCATTAGCTGCAAGACCACACAATCCATTTTAGAGTCAAGAATACTTGTGCATTTATTTCAGTCATCAAACATATTTAATTATTATGGTATGTTTAATAATCTGATTTTCCCTCTTGATCTCTATCACTTAATTTCTAATCTTATTACTATCAAGTAGAATTATTTTTAATTAAACATGTTCTATAATCAAGGTATTTTTATTGATTTCATGCTCTGTTGCCTAGAAGGCCTCACGTACCTCTCCAGACTTATTTTCGTATTTGGACACTGCAAGATTTTTTCCCTATTCTTTATATCCAGTAGCATGAATGAATGCTGTGGCCTTTCTTCCAAGAGAAAGAATAATGGAACCAATGCATTCATCTGATTTTTATGAAGCTTATGGTAGCTTTGTGTTTTATGTCTCAAAATTTGAGAGGGCTCAAGGGTTCAAATGTTGCTATATCTACATATATCTAAAAGCTCATAACTACATCCCTACAAAGAGCACAGTCGTAAACCCCTTTGCTCTAGAAAGTCTAAAACAAACATGTTTTCAATTATGTTACTCCTCTGTCCACCACAGAACCTTCTCTGGTACTGAGACCACCATTCATTCATTTCTATAAACACACAAGGTCAAAGTTCCCAAATGCAATGCAAACTTGCACTTTGCACTTCCTAAAGTAAGGCAATGTCTCCTCTTCCGCAATTTTTGTTTTAACTACCCTAAATGGACTTGTATCCTTACCAAGAGTTTGTTGAATCTTCTTAAGAAACAGTTGAGCATTAATTGTTCCAGTTCTCCATCTTTCTATACCTAATACTAGGAGGCTGTAGAAGCAACATCATCTTTTCATTTATTATTTGAAAGTACTTGAATGAGGGGGAGTGAGTAACTACGCAACACAACCCACCCCATAGAAAAAAAATATCAGAGTGATTCCCTTAAAGTTACAACAACTTGGTGCCCACTTCTCTGGAATTACATTAGAATGGATAATTACTCATACACATAACTACTGTGAATTGAAACCTGCTGCCAAAAAGGAAGGATAATTAGCCCATTAAAAAAATCCATTTCTTTTGTACCATTAGTTTATTTTTTCACATCACAAAAAGCAACAGTTCCATATTCCTGGGAAGATTCTGGGGACTGTAGGAGAAAAACAATAGCAATGGAGAAACTACTTTTTGCCATGCCCTTGTGATTTTGACATTGAGAGAATAACTGCTGAGGTACACACATTAATACCACACTGCAAAGGTCATAAGGATAAAGTTTCCACTTAAGTTTTCCAGGTACGTCCTATTTTCACACTGAAAAATTTGTCCCCTGCTGACAGCCAGAGACAGCAGTAGCTATCATGAAATGAGTCTATCAAGAGCACACAAACTGTAGAATTATTGGACAAACATCTACCCCTATTTTAACAGAATATCTCACCTCCTGCAGACAGCTCTACAACTCTGCACTCAAAATGCTTGGTGGTACTTGTTGCTTTTCCATTTGCTCATCATGGACATTCAGATAGCCCCTGTTGCAGCAGACAGCTGGCATTCCATACATTGAGATTTTTCAAGGCTGGACTTCCAAACGGAGATAAAATGAAAGACTAAGATATGAGTGAGCTTGCATCTGAACATGGAGTAGAACAAATTCTATGTTTTCTCTGTCCCAGAAATCTGGAATATTCAGGATTTAAATTCTTAGTATGTGACCCATGTTCATGTTATCTCAAAACAGAACTTAAAGGTGATGGAGGGGAGAAGGAGGAGAATAACCATATGACAGAAGATGAAAAGAGGCAAGGAGAGAAAAACATACAGGAAAAAGAAAGGTGATATAGGAGGACAGAGAGGTATAAAGATTGAACTGTTCAAGAAGAATGCTGGCTTGTCACCTACAATGTACCTGATACCATGTGCAGAACAAGCTTTTGGGTATTAGGTGAGGAGCACTAACTTGGAGTATTCCAACACAACTGCATGAGACTGTCAGAGCCCACTGTCATGATGGCAAATGTTGTTTACTTTCTTCTCAAGGTAAAACTCCACAAAAATTTTTAAAATATTTTAGTAAAATAGAATTAAAATAATAACTTGACATAAATGTTATCTATTGCCATCCATTTCCCTTTTTTTTCCTTCTAATTTATGGAACCAGTATAGTCTCTCCTCTAAAACATTTTTACCCTTATCCCTCAATGAAAATTCCTTTCCATCTGGCTGCAGACTCATGTGTGAATATATAGGTAAAATAATGGGTTGTCTTCATGCCCATATTTTTATTATTTATTTTAAGAGTTGTCACATTGAAATGGTGCTTTAAATCAAAAGATGGGATATTTCTGACAACCTTGGCTGACATATATCACCCTTTATCATATTACAATGGACAAGAATATAGCAGGAAATGATTTATTGGTGCCAGGACTGGCATTCTGAAGAATGGCTCCATGAAAACTTTCGAAAACATCACTATGTTTATGGTATTTGCTTCCAGTTTTGGGGATTTTTAAGGGCTTATTTTCCTCTCACAATTTGAAAGAGGCTAAGTATCAAGAAACCAGATTCTCTACCAGTAAATCGACTGTCACAAGTATTCACAGCTTCAGCTATGAATCTAAAATTCCCAAAGGTATGGCCAGGAGGCACTCTAAGAATTGGACATGTATACAAAGATGCTTGCCTGGATAATCACTTGAATCAAGAAGGTAGACGACCTTTAAGCTTTAGAAGAACTTTTTAAATTATAGAAACACTAAAATTCCATTTTAAGGTTTGCCCTCACAGATTTTGTTATATTTATATAATGTATTTACCTTTTAACCCATGTTGAGATTTAGGATCAACAGTATTGTCTGCAACGCTTTGTGGCAAGTAGTTCCTCATGGTAGCTTAAATCTGACACTTGCTGTTTTAATCTGTTTCTCATTCTTATAAAAGAATGAGTGGACAGGATTACTTCCTCGATGTCCCCCATGATAAGATTACATAGAAATTATAGAGATTAAATAGACTTCTTTCTCAAGGCAGAAGAAACTCTCCTCCATTTAACCATTCCTTTAGCAAAGCTATTCCACATAAATCTGAGCATCTATAATGAGTGTATTTGTTTATGGAAAAAGCCAATGCCTGTGAGACATTTTCACCCCTGCTTTGTTGCAGGACATTTTCCATTTTCTCCTGGTTATGCTTGATCTTGAGACAGGAATCCAAAAAGGGAGGTCATCTTGCACAAGACATCTCTGTGCTTCAGAGCTGATGGGTTAAGGCCAGCCTTAACTTCTACTGCTATAGAAACGACCCCCCAACACCTACAAACACAGTGAAAGCAGTTTCTCCAGGGACAGATACTGTAAAATGTTGGTCCCTTCCTTCCAGTAAGCTGTGATCCATTTAGGAAAATTAGACATCACTTTCAGTGCCTACCCAGGAAATATCTGATGGCATGTTATGGCCCAATAAAGGGAAATGAAAGGAAAATACTTAGCACACTATTAAAATTGCCTCACAAAAGTGTCAACACATTAGACTTCCTTTTTTTTTACCTAAGGAATTTACCTAATTTGTAAAGAACAAACATTCCCTTGCTGTTATTTTTTTGCACTCATTTATGTGTTCTGGGAATAGTTTGTGAACGGGTACAATAATTCTCGTTGGTTCAGATCATAATTCCAAGCACACATTTGCTATATGTTTTCAAAACCATTTTGGGCCATCATTGTCCAAATATATTTCATAAGTGAGAAATCTCACACCTCCAAAATGTACTTGCCTATTTCCTGAATTGCTGACAGATACCCAACTCTATTGAGAACACATATATGCGAATTGAGTCTGCCAGGATCCAAAATCTGCTATTTCAGTGGATTCCATTAATTGAATCCAAACACACTAGATATTTCAATTTTTCTGAATCCTTTTGGGATAATATGTTTCTGTAAGAAACCACTTAAGGACTTAAGGCTGCCTCCCACAGAGAAGGGCAGAAGCCAGTAGTCTAATTCAGCAAGGCTGATCATGCACAGATTGCTAGCCTTTCCTCTGCTCTAAGAGAACTCAATGGATACATCAAGGACAGAAGGAAAGGATACAACTAGACAGAAATCAATTTTCATCCCACATAAAATCTTTACATCTTTTAAACCTGTTTAAACAAGCTTCCAACTGTGAATGTACTCAAAGCAGATTCAAAACTCTTTCTGTGCAAAGATGCAGAATTAGTTTTTTCAATGAAATAGGGACAACAGGACATTCATGAGTTCTGAGGAATGCTTCAAGCAATGGCAGAATTTATCAATGCACAGAAATAACTGATGGGAGGGAATGAAGAAGAATGAGCCAGACTCTTATCAGTGATGCCCACTGAGAAGCCACGAGACAGTGGGTACAAATTGAAACATAAAGTTCTATCTGAATAGAACAAAACCCTTTTTGTTCCATTTGGGTGATCAAACACAAGTTTCCCATAAAGATTGGGAGGTCCCCATCTGCAGATAGACTCCAAAGTCAATTGGGCAATGTCCTGGACAACCCATGGTAGCTGGCCCTGCTTCAACAACAGGCTTGGACTAGACTGTGTCCAGAGGTCTCTTACAATCTCAACCATTCTGTGCTTCTGTAGTGAAGAGATAAGAGGACAAAGAGACCTCTGCTGTAAAAGCCATAGTTAAGCTGCACAGGCAGAATGTAGCCAAGTTTCAAAGATCTCACTGGTGGAACAGACCTGGCACTCATCTTTGATCTGATAACCCTTGCAGCCAAGCAGGACCATTCTAAGCAAGACTCAGTGTCACATCAGCATGAGTACACGGCCTTAAGGTAGCACACGCTCATTAGAGATCACTGGCAGCTGTCTGTAAAAAAAATAATGGAAATACCTCTCAAAAGAAGCCAGCTAGGAAGAAAAAAAATTTCCTCCCTCCCCTTTGTTTTTTTTTTTAT
>VYZT01052288.1:0-15232 GCA_013400735.1 Pomatostomus ruficeps
TGATGCTTTTGGATGGTTGATGGCTCGCTGCAGGGCCGGGATGGCCGGCTCAGCGGGGGCTGGTTCGCGGTGGTGCCGGCTTGGTGGACCGCAGCAGTGCCGGAGGGGGGCCGGGGCCGCTCTCGCAGCCACGCAGCAGGTCCGGGGCAGCGCCGGAGCGGGGCTGGGGCTGCGCTCGCAGCCATGTGGAATGGAATTTCTTCTTGGCAGCGGCAACTCCCGGTGGCGGTGGCGCAGCCATCAGGGAGTGCCTTCAGTCTCTGCCAATGCAGGCACTGGAGACGTGGTCCAGATTCCTCACGTTGTGCATCAAATACTACGGTGCCGCTGGCAGAGGTACCGGGCAGCTGCTCACAGTTTCAGAGGCTGGCCAAGCTGCTCTGGGTGCTGGAGGGCTGGCTAAGGTCCTGCACGAGTTCACCTAATCCACTGGTGGTCCAGGGCACCGAGGAAGGAGAGAAGAGGTGGAGGGGCTTCCTAGATAGTTCGTTTGCGCACCAGGTTTGTGCCAGGAAGCACCAGCACGGCGCTTTACAGTAACATATATACCATCGTGAGTGGGCGGGGGAGGATACAAAGCATCCTATGGTGGAGGAATGTGGGGTTTGAGTTTGGCGGGCTTGCAGCAGATTGGGGGATACAGAGCCTTCCCGGGGGAGACGGCAGAGCCTGGCCATGGGGGAAACCAAAACCTGGCCATAGCACACCTCAACAATAATGTTATCAGAGAATCATGGAAAAGCCTAATTTGGAAGGAACCCCTGGAGATCATCTGGTTAAACCTTCTGTTGAAGGCCTGTCTTCTAATGAGGTTATCCAGGGCCCTGTAAAATGGGGTCTTGAAAATATCCAGTGGGGAAGATTTTATGTCCTCTTCAGAAAACTTATTTCAATATTTCCCTGTTCTTATGGTGAGGAGGTTTATTAATATATCAAGACAGAATTTCCCCTGAAACAACTTCTGCCTGTTACCTATCATTCCAGTGTATCCTTGGGAAGAGAGTACATCTGGCACCTCTATAAAGCACTGAAACATTGTAATTAGATTCCCCTTGAGACATTTCTTCTCTATGATGAACAAACCCAATTTCTTCCACCATTCCTCACATGTCAGGTCCTCTAACTCCCTCATCATCTTGGTGACTCTCTGCTGGACTCTATCCAACTTATTAGTTTCTCTCTTCAACTGTATAGTCAAAACTGGGCATAGCTTTCCACTATAGCCTAACAATTGTAAATTAAATTGAAATCATCACATCCTTTGGTCTGCAGTTTAGTTCTTTTAATGATGTATCCCTGAGCATGATTTCCTTTCTCTGTGTGAGTTTTCTTACATCCTCAAAGGGCTTTGATGAAATGACACCTCTGGAGCCCAAGTTGGATCTTAGGACATATTACATTGTGGAATTACATGGTTACATCGGAATTGTGTGAGTATGGGGTTGGGAAATTAAACAGAGCCTCTGTATCAAAGTAATAAATCTTACAGTTTGCTGATTAATTTGTGGCACTGTTCCCTTATCCCTCCCTAAGTGACAAATTGCTAGCTCATCCCAAAGCTGTTGAAAAACATTAGCTTGACCATCAGCTAGAAAAGAAAGAAAATTAAGAACCGACAAATATCTGTGCACATATGTGTCTGCATGGTATTTGTGAATAAAAAAAATTGGTAGTTCCAATTTGAGATTTTTGTCTTGCATATTTGTAGGAGAATTTTGTGTTCAACCACAGAGAAAGAAAACAGAATGGAAAGCAATTCAATGAATCAATTAAAATGATTAATACTTTCAAGAAAATACTGACCTACATGCAATGGTATTGAAAGCAGAAATAGTGATTATTTATTGAGTGATTATATACGGAGTAAATTAGTCTTTTAAAACTATTTACTCAGCTTTAAAAGTCTAATTTTCAAAAGCCATGGGGGCTCTGAAAAATGTAAATCTATTCTCTTTTTGTGAGATATGCTTCCCAGAGTATGCATAGTTTAGATCATTTTTTAACCTGGTATCGATGGACTTCCCATTCTTTGTTTTTTCTGTGGTACCTACTCACCAGGCCTTCATCATTTTTAAGAAGGGCATTCCACCATGCCGCCTGGGGTATGTTATCCTTAATCTCTTACAGAATTTGAAAATCTCAGATTGGTAAAGACATTTATCTAAAACATTTATAGAGTATTTGTCTACCATTAAGAAGCAATACATCTCAAAGCTTCCAAAAATTTACTCGCATGCAATCATGGTCACCCTTTTCCTTATGCACAGCTGCTCAGCACATCTGTTAGAGTATTGCTGGCTTTCCAGGGAAATAGGAGAGAATTGGTACCCAAAACTCTACTTACTTTGTCAAGAGTAAGAAGGAGGTTATAGAAATGTTAAGCCTTATGAGGAAATAAAAAACTCACAGTATTTAGCTAAGCATTAACCAAAATGCATTCCTACAATCTATATGTTAAAACCTTTTTATATTAATGTAAACAAATAGTTTTGCATAACATCTGTACTATGACCTCTACAATATTTTCAAGGAAAAAAACCCTACAATTGAATTTTTTCCCCTTGACATTTAGTAGCAACATATTTTTTCCATATTGAAAATATCTCCAGTGTGTGAGACGAGTTATTTTTGTTAGCAAAAGACCCTCAGAGAAGAAATCAATACACTGAGCTCACCATCTAAAGTTTTAATGATATTTAAGACATTAAGTAGTAACAGATGCACCGCAAAGAACTAATAGTTCACATCAGTCATATTAACTTTGCTGTTTATATTTGCCAACGAAAGAACTGGTTGGAAGTAAAGACAAGTAAAATCAAGGAGAAGATAAACTTGAACCTGTGAAGGGGAATCTTACATGGCTCCAGAACACCTGAAACAAATCCAGTCTTTTTTCCCTTTCCTAGCATACACATTTTTTCCTTTAATCCCCAGAAACTTGTTCTGTCAAATCTGGAACATTTGGTCAATTTCTCACCTAACAGGTCTTTCTTTTCTGTCTCTGGCCTCTCATGTCCCACCTTTATTCTGGGAAATGATGCTTCTTCACCCAAATCTGTATTGTTTCTTTGTTCATTTTCAATACACTGTGGCTCCTGCTCTTTTTTATTATTTTTTCCCTCCCCAGTGAGTCTCAGTTACCTCTCATAAACCCCAGTCTTTCTTCAGCCTCCAAGGCTGCCTGCCTGGCTTGCATTAGGCTTCATGCACTGCACAGGAACCATGAGTTGCTCTCGTTTCCACTTTGCAGGAGCTGGTCACCCAGAAGGCTTGGGTGTAAAGATCCAGGGGCATAGAAAGAAGTGCCATTAGTATCATTTGTTTGGTAGGGAGCTGGAGAAGCCTTTGTCTTTCTCTGTACATTTTCACTAGCAGCAACTTTGACCCCTATTATTAGGATAACTTGCATGGTAACTTTATTTCACCGGGAAAAATGCAACATCAGAAGGATTAATTGTATTAATTAATCTCTGACATAATTTGTCCCTGTAATTATTATTTGCAAAAACCATAAATGTGCAGTGCTTCTCTTAGGTACTCCAGGACTCCAGGAACTTGGTATTTTGGAAAATGTTGTTTTGAAAACACCCATAGGGACCATGAATATGCTGTGCCCTTTCAGAGCAGTTTGCTCTGTCTGCAAGAGCTTGTGGAAATGCCAACATTAACATCTCTATACATCAGAGTTTGTCCATTTGGAAGATCAACATAATAAAAAATACCTCCCAAGTGGGTAGTGAGATTGGGTACAAATTTCACACTTGTATAATAAATTACGTTAAAAAAAATAACTACAAAAGCAAACCAAACTCTGTATAATGAATGTGATCTGACCCCTTTGCATTTTGGAAATAAATCACCATTATAATCTATGTTTTTGTTACAGAAAAACTTAGAAACGGGGTAGATATGTGACATGTCATTAACCTAGCAGTAGAATGAAGAATTGACTTCTTAGATCAATGTTCATCCCATAAACTAGCCAAAATATTATTTTTCTACAGCCTCATTTTGATGTTTTTATACCAGCAATCTTCCATCATAATTAGAGAATCATGGCCAAAGCAATAGCTGCTGAGCTCCTGCTGTCTCTTATGGAGTGGTGGTAGTGCTGGGGAGGTAACTATGTTGATTATATAAAAATATAACACTCATTCCTTTCTAAATTGTCAGTAAAGTCATACTCTTATGATTTCAATAGTGGAATACAACCTGACATTATAAAAAAGTAATGAAGAACTGTCTAAAGTCTGTAAGAAGAAAGATCAACTTCATCTTGGCTTTTTTAGATTGGGTTTTATTATTTTTTCTCTGACAAAATGTTCGGAGATCACTGTAGGATGAAAAGCCACATTCTCTAGTTTTATCTTGGAAAGAAGGTTTAAAAATCACTATCATGCAGCACTTCCACATAAATAACAAGATGAATTCTGATTTCTTATCATAATTTCATGCTGATGCTATTCTTTACATCAGAATTGTTCTTAACACTTCCAAGGTGGATTCACCCATATTACAGACAACAATATGCAGGAAATTATCATGACTCAAAAATTAATGTCATTATTTGTTTTTCCTTCTCTGAATATATCTTAAATATAACAATTTCAACATAAAGCGAGTGAGAATGACTCTGATATTTCCAAGGCAAAAGGCTGCATATTTTAAAGTATTCAAATGATAAAGTGGTTATCTTCATTTCCATTGTATTAAAATGTTCATGAATGTTAAGAACATTCAGAATAGTGAAAGAACATTGGTATCATAGAAAGTAGAAACAATATGTTTGTAGACTGCACTATGATAAAATTTCCTTGTAGCAACTCAAGAATTCATATATGACTGACATGATGAAAAGTTGGTGAATTTTAAATCCCTATATTGTGGCAATTGTATTTCAGTGCCTTTCTGGATTAAATTGAATGGATTTCAATCTGGATGAATAAATCAAATGAAAATGGAAAGAAAATTTTGGAGGATGAGATTCAGGAACATGAAAATACTTGCTTGGATATGGGATTAGTAATTCTTCGTATGGTGTGGTATAACTCCCTTTTGTGACTCACATAAATAGTCAGTGGTGTAATGAGGAACAGTTCCTCCTTCATGATTTCTTTCCCCAACTTGTCAGAAAGTTTTCCCTCAATGCATTTATAGTTTTTTAACCTAATTTAATCAATATAAAATATGTTAGGGCATCTTATTGTTCTTGAATAGAAAACATTACCTTGGCATATCAGATGTCTGCTTAAAAAAAAAAAATCACCACAAGATTAACAATCTCCAAATTGTAAACCAGTAAGGAATTTGATTTGTTATTTTGGTGGCAAATTAGAGAAGCACAGTGAGAGTTGGTGAGTAGTACAAAAAAAGTATGTTTCAGGTTAGCATGAGAAACATGTTTCTTAAGTATTCTCTTTGCTTGTCATTAAAAGCCATCAGCTTCCAGGTTTCTCTCTGAATGGACAGGGAGATCAAATCCTGGCAGAGAGATTATGTAGTGTTTGCCTGTTGGTGGGCTACTACCCCATGACACTTCCAGTAAGTCTGAGATAGCCTTTTCTAGCTCTGGGTCCATTGTGTCTCTGGTACGTAAAATGTAATAGAAATTAAATCTACCTCTCAAAATTCAAGAACTTAAACACAATTTTAAATACAGAGTGCTAATAATGAGAATAAAGTTGGTTAGTGAAAGGGTCACAGGAACCTCTTGCCCCTGAAGTTTGCTTATTTTGCAGATCAAACATTACAGAGAAATAGAATCAGAATGATGAAATCACAGGACAATTCAGGTTGAAGGGAGCTCTGGAGATCATTTAGTCCAATCTCCCTCTCAAAGCAGGGATACCTTTTGTCAGATCTGGCTGTTCAAAGTCATATTTAGATGATGTCACGATCCGCTAACACAGAGCAGGATTCGTGATGGTTCGTTACCTGAATCTCAGAGTGTAAAAGAAACACAAAACGGGGAATTTTTGCTTCAATCACAACAATGCACTTTATTGCGTGCCAACAACTCAATTATGTGATAGAGAGAGAGAGGGAGAGATATAAGAAATGAAGGATAGAGAGAAAAAGAGGGGGTGGGGAGTTTACAGCTACCAACAACAGGCAGGATCCTTGTGGTCTTCTATCAGTGGCTCCGTCGTCGTCCGTGGAGGAAGATCTTCGTAGGGGTCTTCTCAGAGAGTACCTTTATAGTCTTTTTGAAAGTGAAGGGAAGTTTGCCAAAAGGTGGGGAAATAGAGCTCATTGTTCGTGAGACTGTTCAGAGCCCAGCTTTCATGCTCGGGCTTGCACAGGCCTCCACATTCCTTCTTGCTTGGGCAGCCAGAGCAAAGCAACCTGTTCTTTCGGCATGTTCCAGTGAACACACCTGCAGAGCTTGGCAGGCATCCCACCTCGGTTTGGCCAGGACTTCTGTGCAAAAGTCCTCTTGCCCCCTTTTTTGGCAGTCCCCCATAGCTGATCGTGAGACAGATGAAGGGTCTTCGGACCGTCTCTTACAGATGACTTCTGCAAACCTTCAGTAACACTTCTTGGGGGATTTTGCAGGCTGCTTGGGTGCTGCAAAGTCTGCCGTTATCCAGCCCTTTGGTCAAATAAGCTTCTTTGGCTGCTCCTATCAGCTTCCTTATCTTATCTCACTTATCTCTGTACCTAGCTTGTGCTTTGCAGTGAGAGCAGAAATCCCCGATGGTAATTGGAGCAGGTAGAAATACAGAAGAGAGAACGGACCCTCTGTAGCTTTACCCAGACTGTAATTGATGTTGTTCTTCTTCAGGATATGTGCTACCAGAAAGACCCAGATAGGGTCTTTACACAGACTTTTATAGGAAAAGGAGAAGGGAGTGGTGATAAGGTGGGTCCAAAGTTCTTAACAAATCACAAATTGACATGGGGTGACAGCTTTCCAATGAGTCTTCGGCAAGGGCGGAACATATTTGCATTAACCTATGAACATTACAGAACAATAGAACATTCTGGCAACTGTTGAATAGTAAAATAATGTGATGAATATTAAAATAACAGAGGTGGAGCTGAGTCTATGATTGACAGGGTTAGAACATGGCAGCTAGGGGATTTCCCCTAGCCCACTGCCACACTTCAGGAATGGAGATGCCAAAGCCTCTTGGGGCAAACAGTTACTATATTTTATCACCCTTATGTAAATAGATTTTTCCTTATAGGCAGCTAGAATTTTCTTTGTTGCAACTTTTGTCTGTTGCTTCTCGTCATATTGCTGTGTACCTTAGACAAGTGTCTGGGCCCAATGTCTACAAACCCTCTCTTAGGAAAATAGGACTAATTAGGTTTCTCCTTTGCTTCCATTTCTGCAGGCTAAATCAACCTCCTTCTCTTGGTCTCACCATGGTTCCAGCTCCCTGCTGATCACAATAGTCCTCCACTGAATTCTCTTGTGATTATATTGATACAGCTCGTGCACTAGATTACAAAATTGGATGGTTTATTCCAGATGTGGCCCTCCAAGGAGTGAGCTAAGAGTAATAATCACTTTCCTTGACCTGACAGCTATGATTTTACTAATGTAGTCCAGTACACATTAAACACAATCAGAACAAACATGCATTTTTGAATCATGCTCAGTAGCAAACCAAGAATGTGTCCATGAGGAACTTCACATCCTTTTCTTTTGAGCTGTTGACCAGTCAATCAGTTCTCAAAGTCACTCTTACCTCAGCATCTCATGCAACACTTCCAAGGACATCTAGATCTTGAGATAGCCAAGCCACAAACTGGTTAATTTCTGCCTCAAAGAACTCACATAAAATGTCATTACCACTTTATTCTATTTGTGTTTGGAAGATGCATTTCTGAAAAAACAGTAAGGAGATAGAGAGGTGAAATAAATGTGGAACATATTAAACAGGTATCACAGCAAGTCATTACTACTCCATGAAGGATGCTTTTATGTGCCTTGGAAGGACATTGCCTGTTGCGGTGTGCTCTGGCCAGTTTCGGTCTGTCTCATGGCCAGGCTCTGCTATGTACCCTCCCCCCACCCCTCGATATCAGTTCTCCACCCCATGGAGGGCTCTGTATTGTGTAGTCCGACACAAAGCCCGCCAAATTCAAACCCCACAGTGCTCCCCTATTGGATATTGTACCCTCCCCTGCCCCCTCGTGTCTGTATTTATGTAACTGTAACCCCCCGTGCCGGTGCTTCCCTGGCACAATCCTGGTGCCGAATGAACCATCTGGGAAACGCCTCCGCCTGTCTCTCCTTGTTTGGCGTGCCTGGACCATCAGTTGGTTGGGTGAAACCTTGCAGGAACTTCGCCAGCCCCTCCCGTGCCTTGGAGAAGCCTGGACAGCCCCTGGAGCCGCGGACGGATGCTCGGTGCCCCCCTGGAACACACCGCAGCAATTGCCAAGTAATTTTCAAAAATATACTTCATGTTTTATTGTTATTTTAGGCAACATAAAAAATTAACATAGAGCCAGACTAAAGCTCTTAGATTCTTAATTGAAAGCATTACATTGCAAATGATAAATGAAAGAACTTTCTTCTAAATTGCTTGTAATACTCTCTCAAAGACAGAAATTCCCTGTCAGCTCCAGACTCTCTTTGTCCCTAGTGAGCCTCATCTTTAGGTTTGATTGTTTGGGTTTTTTTTCCACATAGTAAATTTTTGTTATCTAATTCCTAATAAATCTTCTTTTATGACATACACTACCTAGTAACAGCAACTTTTACAGCCTTTTATTTTAACACTCAGTTATTTTACAGTTAATTGTCCAATTGACCTCTAAAGGGTCCACAATATCCTGTTTCATGCACTGCTACTTCATTCAGTCTTTTATAACTGTAAAATCAATATACAGTTATGTTACTCAAAGATCTGAAGGATGTGCACAAAGTGTTGTTGCCTACCCTCCTGCAACATTTTAGAGCAGCTGTTAGAGATATTACCTTTTCTTTTTTCCCCCCTTAACACAGAATGCTTAAAATACAGCCATTAATGGGTGCACTGTTGTGACAGATGCATACAGAATCACTTGCTATTTCCCAGCTTTCCATTCAGTGTGTTGAGATATCGACATATATTTATTCCAGAAGATTGATGTTTACTTCTTTAATGCTTTTCGGGGACCGCAAAACTGCCCAGGCTTCTGTGGGACAATTTATCCAGCACCCTTGGTCAGATAGACGGCTGCAGAAGAGCAGTATTTCTTTGTCTATCTATTTACCTAGGTATTGCCTCTGCAGTGTGAGGCAGAGGAGCCCTTGGTAATAAAGCAGGTAGAAATAAAGAAGTGAGAACGGACTCCCTGAAAGCAGCACCCAGATTTTATTCTCCTCTCGTGAGGATGCGAGCTATCAGAAAGGCCTCGAGGGGGTGGTTACACAGGATTTTAAGAGGAAAGGAAAGGGGTGGCCAGAGGGGTAGGGTACAGGGGTCTCATCAAATCACAGAGTGATGGGGGATGACAGTTTTCCAATGAGTTCTGGGCAAAGGCGGAACATATTTGCATTAACCAATTAACGTAACAGAACAGTAGAAGTTTCTAGTAACTGTTGAATAGTAAAACAAAGTGATGAATATTAAAATAACAGAGGTGGAACAGAATTTTTTATTGACAGGGTTAAAACGTGGCAGTTAGGGAATTTCCCCTAGCTCACTGCCACACTTCTTAAATGGTTCAAAACTAAGAGGCCTTGAATGGGAGTATTGTCATATGTATTTATTGACCTATGGTATTTACATTTCTTTAGTCTTCAAAACTCTGTTCAAATGGTCACTTTTGTGATGAACTGACTCTCTTAATTAGCTTTTGGACAAAAGAGAGTAAACAAACATGTCTGGTCACTGAAGCCTGTATGTCCCACACAGTTTCTCAGCACACTCATTAGATGTATTTTGGACCACTCACACTAGCTCTTTCAAAAACAAGTCCCAAGAACAGGCAATTGATTCCTGAAACATGTCATGTGGATGAAACTGCACCTAGCCTGGGAAATACTACTTATCTCCTAGGCTTACAGGGTATTCCCTGCAGAGGATGCTCTGCTGGTTTTGGATGAAATAGTGTTAATTCTCTCCATAGTGGTTAGTATGGGGCTGTGTTTTGCATTTGTCCTGAAAACAGTGTTGATTACACAGGGATGTTTTTGTTACCCTTGCGTTGTGCTTGCACATGGACAAGGCTGCGGGAGCACGGGACCCTCATACAATGAATCGATGTGATTACGCAAGAGTCCATTTATTGTTTACATTACTCCATTCTTACGCATTTCTGCAGCTGTAGTTCACGCGATCACACACAACCCGATTGGATCTCACGCGCCCTGCATGCAGCTTTCAGGACATCTGATTGGTTTCAGTCCAGGGTGGTACAGTCCCTCTTCATCTGTTTTGTTATTCTCTCTTCTAACATCTTCATTCCCAATTTAGAACTGCTTGCATTCCTCAGGCCCTGATAAAGGTGCTGAAGATAACTTGGCTGGGGCACCCTGACAGGGTTCTCATACCTTACAACACAAGGCCTTTTGCTTCTCAGATCACCCTGCCTGTGAGAAGGCTGAGGGTGCACAAGGACTCGAGAGGGGACACAGCCTGGATAGCTGACCCCAGCTGACCAAACAGATATTGCAAACCATATGGGATCATGCTCAGCAAATAAAGCTGAGGGAAGAAGAAGGAAGGGGAGGTAGATTTGCAGTCAAGACATTTGCCTTCTCGAGTGACCATTATGTATGGTGGACCCCCGCTTTCCTGAGATGGCTGAACACTTGCCTGCCCATGGGAAGTGGGGAATGAAACCTATGTCTTTCTTTGCTAGCACATGTAGCTTTTGCTTTACCTGTTAAACTGTTTTCATCTCAGCCCATGAGTTTTTCCACTTTTACTGTTCTGATTATCTCTCCCATCTCACAGAGGCTGAATAAGCAAGCAGCAGTGTGAGATTTAGCTGCCAGCTGGGGTTAAAACATGACAAGACAACGAAAGAAAGACAAATGCAATACTGAAGGCAATGACTGTTATGCTAATGTGGGGGTTAGCGCCTGACAGAATGGACAGGAGATAGTCTGTGCCATATGACTTGTGGCAAAAATCTCTTCCTTTCTTTCGTCTCATAGTCTAGATGCGCAACTAAAGCACATTCTCAGGGCTTATAGATGACCTTCAGGTTATCACAGCCTTACATATCACAAAATCATTAGTAAAATGTAATAATGCAATGTCAGTAATACGATTTATTACATCCATGATATCTGCCTATAGGAAAGGATTCTTTAAAGACAGTTTATGGTGAATCACCTACTGAAGCCATATTTAACTTCAGCTGTGGAAATAAATTTATTGCACATAACCTGAATTCAAGTATATTGCAACATGTCTCTTCCTTGCAAACCTTAGAAAAATTCTGTATTTTAGAGTTTTTACAGCCTATTTCCAGATCCTAACTTCCAAGTCCCTTTCCCTATGTTGCCTTTTTTATTTTTAGTTAGAAAAGTATAATGGAAGCATGCAGTGCTAGGCATTCTTTTTCATGAGGCAGAGATACATTGAACTTCCAATTTCAACAGTTTTGCAGAGATACTTTTGGTGGTTTTATCTCGGAATTTGGGTACATAATGCAGTATCTTAATGGAACATAACTACCAAACTCTGCAAACTTTTTGTTACATTTTCTTTGCTTTTACGTTATTACTAGGTATCGTAAGATTTCATTTCTCTGGCATAATACATAGTTACTGAACAGAGTCAGAAGTTACTGTATTTTTTCTTCACTTTCTTAAAGTGTTCTAAACCCTCTTTCATATATAGGTCAATCATGTTAATGATAATTTTATCTTTGTATTAATATTCAATGATTGTCTAATATTAATTTGTCTAACATAAACCCATTCATATTCATCATAATTTGTACTTATTCACTGGAGACTTGCTAGAATTTCTCATTGTCTTGAACTCTCCATGAGCTACAAAGCTTGTTTGTCACTGACTATTTTTAACCACACACTCCTTTTGACATTCTTTTTCTAGTCTTCTTACTTTTACTGCTCTTATAGTTGCATGTCTAACATTACTTCATGCAGTATTTAATGGCTAATCTGAACTGATTATTTCAGCTGAGAATACCATGACCAGTTTCCCTGACCCTCTTGCTGAGCAATCTTTTGGTGTTTCTTCTCTTTCAGAAGAAATTATTTAAAAAATCTACTTCTTTTTTACTGGGCACCTCCATGCACCACATATTCAGTGGCTACATATCCAGAAGCTGTATATTGCTCCCTTCTTGAGTTTTTTTTCTTGAGGTTTTTTTTCTTCATAAACACATTTGAGTTTTTATTACTAACACTTGAGAAAGTTACTTTAAAAATCTAAAACTTTATTGAGTTTTAGAGTCAAAGAGTTCACTTTTGTTATACAGAAACAAGGAAAAAAATGAGAGAACTAGGGATAAATTGTAAATACAATGCCAACAAACATAATTGCATACACTAAATATATTCTAGACTACTGGACCAAATTACTACAAATTACAAATGCTAATAAAAAGCTATTATTTTAACAGTTAAAAATAATGTTTAGAAAGAGGAGAAACTATTTTTCCAGTCATTGTTTTGGCACACAGTGCATTTACTATCTTTAATTCTGTTTGTTAAAGTAATATTTACTTTATAGTTTCACCAGACATAGTGCTGTTAAATATTAATGCTTTTGGTGCTAGTGTTGGGCAAGATTAACATATGGATTGTGCTAAAAATCTGAGACTTACGATTAACACTGGAAGTGAAAACATCACTGCTTGCTTGATAATAAATAATTTTCAATTAATTAGTAGGCAAAAAAGTAATCGCTTTTATTACTTCGTTAGTATAAAACAATGAATCATTTAAGTGAGGTTGGGAAGGGCTTCAACAAGTCAGTCCCCTGCTCAAAAGAAGACTAAGGAAGTTAAGTTAGATTGATAGGGGCTATGTCCAGGATCATGAAATCCTGAGTTAGTTATAGAATCTCTACATTAGATTATTTTATTTCTCTCCAAGGTCCAGGTACTCACCTGTTTGTTGAAGAAATGCACTTTTAGATAGGCCTCTTGAAAGTATATTACCTTCCTCTTTTGCCTTTGGCAATTCTTAGAGTGTTGATGAGAAACATTTAAGTAATGAATTAAGTCTCAAAAAAAAAAGGTATCAAAAATCACAAGATATCAAACCAATAGAAATTAATTTTTAAATTGCTCGGTGGGATCTTAACAGCGAGATATATTCCAACATCAAAAATAGAAATAAATGAAGAATGATTTTCATCTTGAAAACCTTTTAAAAGACTTAGCATAAACAAAAGCACTGAATCAGAGGTTATTTACTGTCAACAGACCAGAAGCATTTTTAGAATTTGGACACTGCAGCATTTATCTAGCACCTTTTGATCCACAGTATTAAAAACTTCTTTTCTGATGTGTATGTCCTTCTTGAAAAGATAAAGTTATGCAAAACTGTTTTTCATTTATTTTTATTTTTGGTGTTGGAATATATCCACACTGAGAATTGCCAAGGAAACCTGAGTGAAAATGAATTTCTACTCTGGTTTCATATTAAAATACTTAATAGATTTTTATCTTTTTCATTCATTGAGGAAAATTATAAGAAAAATACACGTAGCAGGAAATCCTCTCAGATAGATGAAAACTTACCAAACATCAATTTTTCAGTAGAAAACTTTTCTCAAACTTCATAGTAACTGCAAATTTTAAAACAATTTTTATTTGGCAGGTCTTTAAACTTTCTGATACCATCTGGAATGACATTTTTTGGCATGAGTTTTGAAGTTAAATTTAATTATTACAGTAAGTGTTTATGTTTCCACAACAGTTACTGAAGTTACAGAGGTTTGCTCATCCCATACTAGAGATCAGGTCAGGATCAGATCATTCCTCAACATTTGGCTTAAATCAAAGCCAGAAACACTCTTAATGGTCAGCAGTCTGTGAGAGGAAGGTGCAAGAATGGGTCTTCTATTTTAGCCTAACAGTTACTCGAAAATAATTTTTTTCATCTCCTGTCAAGGAAGGTGGGCTCAGGTAGTACATAAACTCAGTAACAAAATACTGTGTAATTTAAAACAAAGAAAGTAGAACAAGCAAGATTTTGTCTCTTGAGAACATTCATACTTCAAAGGTGTCTGTACAATTTTTGTAAGAAGAGATATCAAAATTAGCTGAATTTTTGAAAGAATGAGTTCTCCCTTGGTTACAATCTGTACACCATTATCTAATATTTCCTTATGGCTGTACGTAATGCTATTTCAAACTCATGGAGATACTGCAACAGATGATAATGGGAATTCATTCAGGCTCATGTGGAAAATAATTAACATGGAGCCATTAGCATGGGAAAACTTCTGGAACTGGGTTCTAATGGTTAATGTTCTATTTAAATGAAAAGTATATTTGATAATTAGAAGATTGTCCACTAGACCAAACACATATAACACTGTAATCCAAGGGAGTTAATACTTAACTTAAATCAAGAAGTCACAGTGTGAAGATCTATCAAAGAATGTTGAAAAGTAGTATTACATAATGCCACCTTGTGGATGCTTTATAGACCTCTTAGGGAGAGTTAGGCAAAGCACAGATTCCACATTGTTAGTTTGCAGAGCCTTTAAAGGTTTCCAAAGACTATATGTAGTACATTTAAACAAATCTGAGGTTCATTTTACTCAAGACAGATCTCTCAAATAACCAAACATTTTGAAAATAGAGAAACTGAGGCCAAGAGATTTCCATTGTATTAATAATTAAAAAAAACCCCCCAAACAACCAAAAAAACTGACAACTTGTAGCATGATTCAGATGTCAGGTTTCCATAAAAGCCATCATCCTAGCTATGTTATTGCTGAAAACTTAATTTCAATCCATTAAATACACATTTTGGGGATGCTAAAACACCTTCCTGAATCAGAAGTTATCAATTATAAAGGTTAACAATTAACAAAGTAACAAATATAATGCACATAAATACAACATATATATTTTCAGAAGTACTCAAGCTCCATTATTTTCAAACTACTTTTTTCCCCTGAAACATCTTTTCCATGAAGACGTGAGATTTGGGGTTTTTCAACCTAAAGGAGAGAAAGCTCTCAAGAAACTGTACAGCAGCCTTCAAAGATAGCTACAGGAAAGCTGGAGGGGGACTTTTGACAAGAGCATGCAGTGATAAGAAAAGTGGGAACAGCTTTAAACTGAAAGA
>VYZT01052289.1:2960-17615 GCA_013400735.1 Pomatostomus ruficeps
GGTGACCTGGCATAGTGGTGAGACAAACTCCCATAAAGTTTTGACAGAGTCCCATTGACACAGTATTATTGCACTGAGAGCTCCTCTAACCCTAGATATTTGGAAAATAACATATAATATAAATATTTGAAAAATAACATATATTTTCTACTTGCAGTAGAAAAATTTATCTCCCTTTGAACTTTGCAGGTTTATATATACAAACAGATACATATCTATATTATGACTACATTGTGACACTTATGCCAGTCTGTAAGACTCTTGTGATGAGTAGGCACATGTCAATGTGCTTTTGTGTCAAGGAGGCCTTGTGGGAAGGAAATTAGAGAATTAATTGAGTCACGAATCTTCCCAACACTTGTGATGGAAGGAATACATAACAGGCAAAGATCGCCCACAAATTATTCCTTCCCTTTCAGCAAGAGGAAATTGGAAGAAGTTTGTGTCTAGACCAAGTCACAGAGTCTTTACCAGACTGCAGTTGGACAATGTATTTCACGTTCATCTCATTTCTCAAGATTGTCTAAAGACTGACTAGGAGCAGCACTGTAGAAAAAAGCAAAATCACTGCTGAGTGGTATTTCTAGCCTGTGACTTTTTAAACTGCTCTTTATTATCTACTTGTCACATAGATTTTCTTTGAACTGAGATGCAAAACAGATAAACATTTGTGTTCAAACTAAACTTCAAAATCACAAAGTTCATTGAAAATGGAGGTAGGATGAGCTCTCCCTCAGTGGATCCCCTCAGCGTAGCAGCAGGCAGACTGATACTTTTGGCACGTTCTGCCCAACTTGCTTACTCAAACTAAAACTCGCAGTGCCCTATTAGTTATATAAATAACGTCTGGCATTCAGAAACAGGGTATGCCTCTTGGATTCCCTGGAAAAGGCGTAGTGGGCTTCTGACAAGGCACCACGGAATCTTTTGTTAATCTCCACGCACATGCAGATAAATCTATTTCTGTTAAATTAAAATGAGGGCAAATGAGAGTAATTAGCACCTCATTTAGCCTGTGTATAAATAAGTTCCTGGTTAATTTTAAGAAGACTGGTTTCATTCTATACATGTATACACGCAACTTATTTGTTACATTCACATTTTAGCTCATGAGAAATAAGTTGGTAAAAAGTTTTTCTGGAACTGCAATAATTGTCACTGGCAACCCTTTTTTATTCAGGAGTATTTAGATGTCCTGTGACACTTGAAGGAAAATCCTCAAAACTAAAGGGAACAAAATACCAAAATTGCTTTGGAGACCACATTGTCAGCTGCTGTAGGAGCCTATGGTAAGGTGCTGAGGAGAGAGCAGCATCATGCTGCTATTATACTTCATGGATATCTATCAAATCAATTTTTTTATCTTCTTAGAAAGGTTTGCCAAAGAATGGTTGCATTAATCCCTATACCTTTGCTTTATCTTTTTATGGGAAATATCATTTATTATAACGAAATAGTCTCTAACAGGCTATTTGGGTTAGTTGAGGAAGACTTCTACAGGAGCTGTGGACCTTGAAATTCTAACTTAAGAAATATCAGTGATATTTGAAGAGGACCTACCAGATGTTTTTGAAATGGCATAGTGTTTCTCAGAATCACTTTAGTCAGTATAATTGGTTGCTTTTTTTTTTTCAGAAGAAATGGCACTAGCACTGAAGGTAAGGGGTTTGCAGAGAAATGTAATAGCAGAGAAAGTAGAAATGATAGAGATTCTTCAGGGGTCACTAATATGTTGACTCCTTTGTAATCTTATCTTCTTTGATGGGAAGTGATGGAGCAGATTTCAGCTTTGAACATGATGAAAAGTCAGTTTGCTAAGCTGTTTAATCATTTCAAAGGATCTGATAAAGAGAACAAGGTAACAAACAGGCAGATGTTATCACATGCTGAAAGCTTGCCAGAAAGAAAAAAATTAGCAATCAATGTATAAGAGATCTTAGGAATCCACTTATTGCCTGAATAGTAGAAGTAGGAACCCAAATGAGGAAAAGTTGTCAAAAGTGAGCCATTTGCTTTACATTCTGGTATGACTGTGGAGAACACTGCAATGGCGTTAGAGATTTCCATTCCCCTGTTGCTAGACAGTTGTCTAGGAAGTTTAGATGAAATGCATGGAATATTGTCAGACAGGATTATCAATTTGATTTAAAATCACTTGTGGTGATTAAATTAAGAGAAAAATCCCCTAGGCTGCTTTCAATGAATTATAAACCAAATTTTATATGAAGACCAGGATCAAATCTTAAATGAAACCTTAAATTAAAGGAACCACCTACAGTTGTTTCTCACTCGGTATCAATGGGCTGTCATTCCAGCTGCTCGACAGTATATCTTATCTCTCATATATATGGGAAAAATTCTAACCATCATGGAAATATTTCAAGGCAACACCATGATACTGTATTTGTAGGTATTCTTGCATACACCTATGCTATTATCATTAAATCAATCAGACCACATCCAAAAATTCTTACATTCCATGGAGAACTAATACATGATGTATACATACCTACGTGCACTGTTTACTTTGCAATAAGAGTTATTTCAATCCTCTCTCATATCAAGTTCCTTCAAGGGAAGCATTTAAGGTGCCTTAGGATGTGTGTGCGTGGTTTGGAGCATTAGGATTTGCTAGCTTATCATTTAGGCTTGTATGGGTCAACTCCTGGGGGTAATATATGTGGGATCAGGATCTGGCTTACTGTATCTTATCCATATTTTATCCAATGATTAACCAGATTACTGTAAGTATTTCTATCCAGTTTTGTCACTTATCTATCAGAAGTGCCTGTGTTTCAAAATCAGTATATTCATTTTGTGTTCTATAAGCTGCTTAATTTCTTTACCTATAGGCACTTGCAGTAGAAAAATACAGTTTTATAGTATTAAAAAAATACTGTAAGGTTTGGGGAATGAATCTCAGGTATTTACCATAACCAAAACACTATGAATAATACATGCATCCAATCATGAAATGGCCACCGAGATGTTTAATGAACACATTTCACTTTAGTAGGGTAAAGCATTTCATTAATAAGTTTTTTATAGACCATACTGTTTCTTTACCATTATGATATCAAACTGATAATTTCTAAATTATTTTCCTCCTCAAAACACATGGGAATTTCCATGCTATAATCATGAATAAGTCTAAGAACATTAGTTCTATTGGTAGATTTTGTTATGCGACTTGAGACAAAATATGGTAATGACTAAGCTATTGCAGTTTAATAGGAGGTTTATTGTGACTGTGACAGAATGGAACAGTGTAAACCAGCAAGCTGCTACAAAGCAAAGGTAGCTGGGAATGAGTTCTGCAATAGGGGATCCCACCAGTGCCTGCAGTATAACTGTGGGATTACTGGATGCAGACAGGTGGTGCTTTTCCTTCCTCCTTTCCTTTGTTCCCCACACAAGACTTAAATTTATCTAGTTATATACCTCATATGTACAGGACCAGACATCTGACCTTTTTTTTTTTTTTTTAATATGTTAATCATGTCAAAATAGGTGTTATCTTTTCCTCCAGCTTTTGTTGTTGCATTTCTCTGCAGGTGTGTTGGGCTATCAGGCTGATAAGGCAGCTGTTGTCAGGTAGGCCTGGGAAAACAAAATCACAGAGGAAGTCACAGAGACATCATACCCTGAGATACATCTAATAAAAAATAACAACGTTCCTTACAAGTCTCAGCTATAAGAAATGTGACACTGTTCTTCATTGAGAATTAAATGCATAAGTAAGGAATATTTTGAGCAGTCAAAAATAAAGTAAAAAACAAACAAAAACATTTCACAAGCTCCTGTTATTCTTCTTACTCTACATAGTGCCTCATAAAGGGTCTTTTACATCCTGTTAACTTAAGCCTCACAAAACTAATAACCCTGGTCTTCCTGTGGGATTTTTCTAGAGGGAGATGCAGGGTGACTGAAGTTGGTTTAAATTTCTGTGCCCAAGAAAATTTTCTTTCACTGCTGAAAAATGAGAGAGCTTGGAACACATAGTCTTCACAGGATGATTTTAGGTTTCAGGCAATCCCTTTGGGTTTCTTCCTGCAGTTTTCAAAGTTTTAATTACTTTATGAAATAATTTACCTACTGATCATCTTGCTAGGAATCAATCCCCAAGCTCTCTTTAAAAGAATGCTAATGTGGATGCAAATAACCACCATTATGGACGTAAAAATCAGTTAATAACACATTCCAGGTTGGATAGAGAGTGACCAACAATTGCCATCTATGTGCTGTTTGGATAACTATGTGAAATGTTGTGGTGATCTTGGTTCAGTCAGCCTGAACCAAGGCCTGAACAGAGCTGCCAGCATTGCAAGCCTTTTCCACCAGGGAAACTTCTGTCTAAACTGGGAAGAGGTCACTGGAGGCCAGGGCTGATGGATCTTGATAGGTTATTGTTGGGAGGCTGGTGTCAGTTCTGCTCAAGCTGAACCCTTTTGTGATCTTACAAAAGAATACAGTCACACCAGGGCTGTCATTCACACACTTTTGTGTAGCTCTAACTTGACTAAAGATGAAAAAAGAGAGGAAAGAAAATCCAACAGATTTCTGAAAGAGTGTCAATGCTCTTCTTTCATAACCATATAGGAACAAAGTGACTTGTCACAAGGAGGCTTCTGGCAATGTATCTGAATCATTGACCTTGTAGACCTAGGTGCCTGGAGTGTACAGTAAAAGTATTAAAGGGGTATGTATTAAAGTGCAGTGATCTTTGTAACAAATAATTATGTGCTTTGGGCAAAGTCCTATTTTTAATTCCCACTCTGTGCTGAGTCACTGGTGTCTCTGGTTGTATAGGATGTAAATCCCCACAGAATATGTGGAAAATGTACATCATGCTGATTTTTAATTTGAATTTCTTTATCTCACTAGGTTTTACTTGTGCACCCTGCTCAAAATGTTAAAAGAATATAAATACTTGCTATCAACATTTTTTCTCTCTCTCAACTGAAGCTGAACTACAAAGTTAAAATTTTACATCCTTTTTTTGCTGCTTCTCATCTCCCCCTAATTTTGCCAAGATTTATAAATGAATTATCAACACTAGGAAGAAACTTCCAAGTATTAGCTGTCTTCTATTCAGCAACCTCAACCATTCTGTGATTTTGTGACACACGTCTGTGGCAGCTGTCTTTTGCAATAGTCCTTGTGGGGCACAGACCAGCATGACTGAATTAGGTTTGGATGAATAATTTGCAATGTGGTTGGGCAAAGCTGGGCATGAAGGCTCCTTCACAGCTAAGCTGTAGCAGCAGGCAGGGACACATGGGGCTCTCTTGGGCCAAGAGACAATGGAGGTGTTGGCCTGGGACTGGGGAGCCCTGGTTCCAGTTCTGGACTCCAGAGAACTAGAAAGAGACATGGATGCCTCACTCTGAAGAGAGTACAGTGAAGGGTCACAAAGATGATGAAGGGACTGCAGCATCTCTCCTGTGAGGACAGGTTGGCAGATCTGGGACTGTTCAGCTTGGAGAAGAGAAGGCTCGGGGGAAAACTGATCAATGTATTAAAATACCTGAAGGGAGGGTGCAATGAGGACAGAACCCAGAGGTCAGTGGTGGCCAGTGCCACAACCAGAGGCAATGGGCACAACTTGAAACACAAGAGGTTCCTTCTAAGCCCAGGAAACACTTTTTCACTGTGATGGTGAGCAATGGCTGGCAAGGTTCCCCAGGGAGGTTGTGGGTCTTCATCCTTGGACATATTCAGAAGTTTCCTGGACATGGTCCTGGGCTCTACGTGACCCCTGCTTGAGCAGGGAGGTTGGATATGATGCCCTTCAGATGTCCTTCCAAACTCAACCATCCTGTGAACCTGTCAGCAGATGACTTAGGTAGTTTACCTGGCTTTCAAAAGCCATCAGTATGATATGCTGATTTAACAATGCTACTAAATAACCTTCCAGTTAGCATTGCAGAGCAGAACAGAACTGCCATGAACATGAAACAGAGGATCAGCAATGCAGAGAACCTCAGTAAATCTGTAGATCTCATTTCTCTTACACATTTCTTTTTCTCTTCATATAAAATAGCTCAGTCACTGTTTTCCATACTTTGGTTGTCACTTTCCAAATTGCTTGGAGCTCTCATCTGTACAAAGCACCCAAGATTTTTGTCACCGCCTGCTTTTCCCAAAACTCCTCGGAACACCGCATGCTATTCTGTTTAGTATTCTACCACTTATGTGAAATACTGTCTTTGAATACACTTCACTTCTCAGATGATCATTTATAGGTGCTGATCTATTGGTACTCATGTAGTTATTTTTGCCTTGCCATATTTTCACTTCAATGGGCCTTAGTGTTTCAAAAGGATGAAAAAGCCACATTCTTGATACAGTGGTTAGTTGGCACTCCTCCCTTCCCATCCTTGGCAACTTGAAATTCAAGCTCCTACTTCAAAAAACCAAATTGCTAGAATTTTAACAAAGTAAGATTACATTTTTTAATGTAGGCAAACAAAGTCGCAACCAATTCTGACTACACAGCTGAATTGTTTTTATTGAAATCTGTTCCTTTCCTTCTCTTGTCCCTCATCCCCAGATTTCAAGCTGACATGACACTTGGCCTGGAGACCAAATGTAAGTGTAAACTACAGGTACTTGGCAAAACTATAGAATTAAACTCAATATTTTAGGTGAAAAGTAGTAAACTTGATCATAAGTACTGTTAGTGCCATCTACCATAGGAACGAAGCAATGCACCACAGAAGAAAATTGAATAAGGCCAATCTTGTTTTCTCTCACTCTGCCATGGAAATCACTGGAATCCAAAAGTCTCTAAGGCTCTTTATGGACCCTTTCTTCTGCTGAATCCTGCTTTTGCACTGATTTTACTACTGCAAGAGAGATCAAATAAAACCACCAGTATTCTTGAGCCTGGATCCTCTTGTATTAATAGAATAGTAGAGAACAGGCACAAACCAGAATATCACATCAATGTGCGAGCAAGAGTCTCAAAGGGAAATAGAAGAACACTTTCGTTTCTAAAGCTGACCTACTCAATTTGATTGGATGACCAGAGAGGGAAAACTTTCCTGTGCTTATTTTGTAGTGTTCCTAGTTGGCTCTAAAAGATGCCTAGATAAAAGAACTGAACGCTCAAATAGACTTCTATTGAATTTAAAATTCCCTGAAGTGCACTCCTCTTCTATCCATTCTAAAATCTATAGCTATTTACTTCTAGCTGCTTCAGAAAGTGAGCTACAGTGTCTGATGCTGATAAAAGGTATAAAAACACTCTTGTAAATTAGAAACACTAAACTCTGGCAGGTTGTTCCATAAAGAATTATATTGCATAGACATGCAAAATTTGTCATCCTATCCATCTGCTCCCCAATGTGTTTTTAAAAATAGGCAATGCCACAAAAGCTAAATCCTGAATGAAGCAATGGAAAAGCACTGCCTATTCTGATTCCTGGGAGCCAGAAGAAATGAGCACAGACTCAGTGGGGTAGCAGAAGGGGACTTTTCCATGCTATTGGCATGGAGAAATCTATATCCTTGATCTGCCCCTACATGCCAGCAATGAATTCAGACTGTGGACTGAATCTTCAGTTTCACTACAGCAGTGAACTCAAAACTGTTTTTCCTCATTACGTCTGGAGGTGGCCATGCATTGTAACTGTTCATCTCCAATACTTTTATTTCCTGTCAAAGTTATTGTCCGAGATCCCTTGATTTGAGTGATAACAGAGTTGACAACATGGATGCAAATCCTAGATTATCAGGATTTCATTTTCCTGTCAAATGTCCATGTAATTTTTGTGAAAGCATTCTGAAATGCATACTTTTTTGGACAGAGAAGAAATAAAGAATAATTTACCCCATTCTGAAGTCTTAAAATATGATGGAGACAATAGATGTATTATATTCCTTGATCACTGGCAGAGCTTGTTTCATTACACCATAGTAAACCATGCTAATTGAAAGCTTCTTATCTTTTTCCCCTCAAAATCAATTGAAATCAATTAATTGGGGAAGGAGGTGGAAGGATATGTGGGTCTTTTGGACTGGGCTGAATGAGCTTATTGACACAGACTTTTAGCTATAGACTGTACAGACCAAAGCACCCTTCCTGTGGCATGCCTTTGAATAAATCAAGTTTTGCCTTTAAAAAATGCAGCAGACTATCCCATATTTAGAGATATATTATATACTCAGCTTTGAAGATTAAAAAAAAAATTCCAGGAATTTGTGAATTTCAGGAGTGGACTGAATTGCAGAGAAACTCATATTTTCATGTGGAGCAAACAACAGTGTTGCTGTTCAAAGGATTTTTTTGAGAACACTTCCAGATCTGTCTTGCTCAATGTGCCAGCTGTATTGAAGTGTCTCTCTTTTCTGCAGCTTGCATAAAATGTTCCTTCTGCTAGTCAAAATCTGAGTATTTTACCAGTCTTGACCTAAAAATATGTGTATCATAAATTTACATGAGTTCCAAACTGTTTACATTACTTGTAAATGCCTATTAAAAATGTTGTAGACCTTGGCTTCATTTTAAAATACTTGGCTTGATTCTAAAGCAGCTTAAGGCTTTCATTAATTAAAGTGTTTTTCAGTTCTAATCTATACAAAAAAAAGCTTTGTAGCTAAAATTATCAATCTATAAGGTATTTTTATGTAAAAACCATAAATAGGTTTTCTGAAGACATGAATAACTGTAATTTGGATGTAAAGTGGTGTTAGTATATTCCCTGAGTGATTAGAGATCAGTTCCATAAATGCCTATGTGTATTTTTGGGTGTGAATTCCTGTGGACCCAACTCTGCGAACAAAGTCAGGCACGTACAGAGGCTTTACAGGGCCTGGGAAAACAATCTCCTGGGTGTCTGTATAGTCTTACTCTGTTTGATTCCTTTTTTTGGATTTCTCATCTGATGAATCCACGAGAGGGCAGTACACAGCAAGAGTGATGCAGATGCATTTTACTGCAGCCTTTCTGAAAAACAGCACCCTAATCATCAGATTAAGGAGGTTGGTCTCCAGCATAATTCACTTACGGTATTAAAAAAAATTAATTTGGCGCTAAGTCAGAAAAATTATTATATTTACTGTAATTTTAGGTGAATTTTGTCTTCTGATGTTGAAATCTGTTGTTACACTCATTTCCGATCCTCACAAGTTCTGTATAATTACCGAAATTTGAAGCAAACTAGATATAAAAGTAATCACGATACTAAAGGTGCTGTGGCCATAATGAAATAAACCTCAAATAAACAGTGAATTAAAAACTGTGAAAATTAGCAATAATAAATTATCAAAACAAACCCCACAGCTGCTTCGAGACTTAAGACAGAATTAGGCAACTCTGAAGTGCCTACAGTACATGAAGTTTTGTACTTGGGTAACAGCATTTTTGACACAGATTGTCTCATCCTATTAAAAAAAAAAACGATGAATACAAACATCATTGCAGTAACTGGAACAACTGAACTATTTAAATCTGATTAGAATTTCTCATTTAGACCCAAAGGTTTGCTGTGCTATATTTCTGATTGCAGCATTCCATTAATTAGTGATTAAATCACCTGTGCTTGTGACAATAGTACACTGGCTGTGCAATGTGGTGGATGCACTTGATGTAGGATAAAAATGCAACATATCTTTCTGATTGAATTATTTTAATTCTGGGTATTACGTGAAATTTTTCTCTCCTAATAGAAGCTGATGTTCTGAATGTTACTTAGCTAGTGAACTAATGAAAGTAAGGGTTTAAGCCAAAGTGGCAAGTGGTTGTTTAAGGATTTCACAGACAGCAAGTATTTTTGTGTGATCCTGTCACTTTTCTTTCCCAGGGTAGGTGATGTCACACCTCATTTGTCACACGTTGGGCTTGAAGTTTACCTGCAGTGAGAACAAGCATGGAAACATTTATACAGATGCCTACCAGAGGTTCCTAACCTTAGCCTTTCCAACAACATCTGTGTGTGCACTGACCATGACCTGTCTGCCCTGTGCAGTGTCCAGTTTAACCTGAGTGCTGGGCTCCTGCCTGTGAATGCCACAGCAGGAATGATGACTGCACAGCATATCCCACGTGGAGCAAGCTGCAGTGTGGCCCCAGTTGTTTACACGTGCTCTGCATAGAGGTAAGCAGTGTTTATTCTCTATGTCTGCTTCTGGTGCACCACAATTTGAACATTAGTACAGAAAGCAATGACTTGCAGAGGCAGGATATCAAATTCATCCTCTCTGGGAGTCAGGTACAGGGAGTTCTGGGTGCAGGGCTTTAGCCTTATTTTCAAAGTTCTATGATGCTGTTTGAAGGTATAATTTATCCTTGAATTTGAGCCTTGCTCAGCCCTGAGAGCAGCAGTAATAAAGATCCTACATATTGCAGCTTGCAGATGGAGAAATAACTCTGTTTCTTTCACTTCCTGCAGGGATGTGGGTTTGTGTCCCCTTGAGCTTGCTTGCATCCTCTTCCACTCCAGGACCCAGCCAAGTGCATGTGTATATGTGTGTGTGCTTGAGGCTGGAGGAACATCAAAGCACACAGAGACACGTATATACACATACTCATACAATGTCATATTCCCTCTCTGCTTTGTCTTGCAAATAGAAGGGAGGAAGGATGGGTGTTCAGGCAGAGGGCTGTGAGCATGTGAAGTGTGCATGCATGCAACCCTCTGTTTCTTCAGAGCTGGAATGAACAGAGGTGAATACAAGTAGAACTGAGTGGTAGAAATAAGGAGCATGTTCCCTTTGAGAAAGGAGCAAATGAAGAGATTAAAAATTAGTAAAAACTACAGGAACTGTAAGGATTGAGTGCAACTGAACAAGTATGTGCAGAAAAAATTACCTGTGTTCTTCTGTAATTAAATTGACTTAATTCTAATTTCTGCATGGTGTATTTACTGGTACACAGTTACAGGAAAGAAAAAGGGATGGTGGAAGTAGAATTTTTGGTAATTGTATGTGAGCTCCATAATGAGACCTGTGCTCTCTCTGCAGTTGGACAGCAGCTGCAGAGAGAGCACAGGAGAGAGGGAGCTTTCAGGATGGGTATGTTAAACTTCTGAGGAGTAATGTAAATGCCTTTCAGTGTTCCTCTGTGAAAAATACAGCATGAGTTCTAGGGGGAACAGGCTGAAGGGTGTGTGTAATGGTCCTGACCACAAGACCATATTATAGTGTTAGTGATCCACCAAAAAGTCCACCTGAGCAGGCTCAGGACTGGGCTGTGCTGCACATGCAGCTTTGCCTTCAGCCTGTTGCTGTGCTGCCTGTGTCCCTTGGCTTCAGCACAGGCTCAGCCCCCTCCCTGTGAGAAGAGAGCCTGCAGGCAACTCCCACCACGTACCAGCGACTGCGCTGCCTGCGTGGCCTTGCCTTTATCTGAAAGCACGGCAAGGAGTTCTCATGTGAACATCCTTTCTGTTTGATAGCAGAAATGATGAATAGAGTTCTTTTCTTGAAGCAAAATCCTATAATAGATCAAATTACCAAAATTCCATGGATGTTGTCCGCATGATGTGCTACATGTGCATCGGAGAATAATTCAGTGCTGAACATTCAGAGTTCCCAGCAGCAAATGGGACATAACATTACCTTTATTTTTCTCCCATTATAGTGTTATCTCTAATAAGTAGAATTTTAAATGATACCTCACAGAGTCCAAGTGCTTTCTTACTGGGATCATAACAGACCAGCAACTTTTGATGCAAAACAAGGTGTCAGGTGAGAGACTGGCTGTACATTATCTGGGTTTTTCTGAATTATATCCTTGGCCTTCCCAAAATGAGTGCCAAAACTTCTTGAGGAAGGCATAATTGGATTCTTTGAAAACTCTTTGGAACTCTTATGTCTTATCTTAGAATGATATTGCTCCACAGTGCTGGGTTCAGTTTTTGCCTTTTTTCCCCCAAGTTGGCGATAAAACTGAAGGCATCAATGTTACAGCTTGTGGACATCACGAGCAGGGAAGGAAGTGCTTAGCTCCAGCTTGCCCTTTTAGTCATGAGAGGACTGCATAGGGCTTGAGGTCAGCATAAAACCATATCAATCCTGTGAACTAATCCTGTAATTTATCCCTTGAAATGATCTCCTTTACCAAGAACGAGATTCTTTGACATCTTTGGCAGAATTAATTGAAATTGTGAAAAAATGCATGACCATATTAAAAAAAAGTTTTCCTCTGATTTTTGGACCTAAAAAGATAACAGTAGGTTATAGCTGAGAATTGACTTTTATAACTTCTTTGAAGGTTTCTATATTAGTGATTCTTGGTAATTTAATATTTTCCTGATGTTCCAAGACCACAGTTTTAATTCACTTTAATCTATGTATGAATAATTGAGCAGTAGCTTTTATATAGTGCTAGTCCAGTAGAACTACTGAATGTTCCCAAGCTATTTACATGAAAGATGAACAATTCTGCCAGTATAAGATGATTAATCAAAAGAAATTGTAAATTATGTATATCACTTCTTTTCCTTTTTCCTCAATAACTGTTCAAGTGATACAAAGTAAGTGAGATTAAATAAGGAGAAATAAGTTAATATAAGAAGTCCTTATGAAAATCAGATAAAAATAGAAGCAATAGGATATTGTATTGTTTGAGACACGTAGTTCAATCTATAGACTGTTGGTAGAAATTCTTCTTCTAATCATTCTAATTATTGGCAGTATAAGTAGAATGGATGGAACATATTACAAAAGAAAAGCTTTTCTAAGTCCTTCCTATTTGAAGTGAGTACAGAAATTAGTATCTGGGGATGAATGTGTTGAGGTGATGGTTTTATTTTTATTTGTATGTGGAAAAAATACATTGAGCAAGACAAAAGAACAGAAAAAATGACCAGGAGAAGCCAAGACAGATCTTATGTTTGTACAGTTGGGAGCAAGAACAGGAAAGGAGTAAGACCAAAGCCTCATTATGCCATACTCTTAATAACTGTTGCATTCATGACTAACAAGGCTATCATGCAGCAATGATTGAAGACAAAGATAATATATTTCATTAGATCTTCTGCTATGACTGGAAAAAGTAAAACATCTCTTTTATTTAGACACACGGAGCCTTTTTCAGCTGTCCTGTTCTGTGCTGAAAGCAGCAGCACTTGTAGCTAAAAGCATAAAACAGTGATTACAGCAGTGAACTATTAAGTCCATTCACTTCTAGGTTCAGAATAACGTAAATGAGGAATTTTACTTAAGGATTCTTGTACTAAATAAGACAGAGAAGTTTAGTTTAGTTTTGTTTTCTCAATAAGGAAGACCCATCCCTGTAGATTTATAACATAAATTATCCCTACAGCAGTTATGTGGGAAAAGATGATTTTGCCTCCTGAATAGAGCTGTCTTTTCAACTATAGGGATACGTGTGTGTGCCTTTCTGGGTATCGGGAGTTTCTATGTTGCTGTGTATGAAAGTGAATAGTGTTTTAAAGCTGCATCACAAATCAAACTCCGCCTGTTCTTTCGTGATTTGTGATGTAAATTCGGACTCTTTTCCCTTGAGCTAAGAGATGTTGGACTCAAGAACACCGCTGAAGCCATCAATCTATGTAAGGACCTCATGTGACACAGTAGCATATGGTTACAGATACATGTAATGGCTGTAAAGTTCCTGAGTCCGCTAGTGCTGCCAGGTGTTCAGTCTGGAGTTTTATGACTTCTTGGATAAACTCTGATTATTTTGTTGGTGTAAATGATGGCTATAGGATGAATGAATTCTTACCTCATAATTGTCGAATCATAGAATGGCTTGTGCTGGAGGAGACCTTTGAGATCATGTCATTCCAACCCCCTACCCTTCCACCAGACCAGGTTGCTCAATGCCCCATCCAGCCTGTCCTCAAACACTTCCAGGGATGGGGCATCCACAGCTTCTCTGGACAGCCTGTTCCAGTGCCTCAGCACCCTCACAGTGAACAATTTCTTTCCAATATCTAATCTAAATTTGCCCTCTTTTAGCTTAAGGCCATTCCCCCTTGTCCTACGACTACACGCCCTTGTGAAAAGTCCCTCTTCAGATCTCTTGTAGGCTCCTTTTACATACAGATGTGAAGGTAAAAGGGTCCTTAATTTGGCTAGCAAAGAACTTTGCATATACATTGTCTTCCCTGTGTTCTCCTTTTATTGTTAATGGCTAGCAATACAGCACATGGGAAAAAAGCCTACTTGGCCAGATATAAGTCTTCATTGTTTCATAATTTTCCAGGAGAGCATTTCAGAATACTAAGGAAACATTTCAAAGGGAGAAAAAAACCATCTTGGGATCAAACAGCCAGTAGAATGCCAGCCTTTTCCAAGAAATGTTGAATTTATTATTCTTGTAAACAATCTTAAGAGCGAGTATATTAAATTAAAAGTGTACAAAAATGAACCACTCTGTGTGTTCTTTCTCTTTTCTTGGTGCCTTTGAAACAATTAAAGGTACATGTTGAAAAGGATGATTAAAACTTATTAAATATAGTGAGCACCTACAATTAAAGCTTAGGTTTTTTATAGGTTGTTTGGCTTTCCCTGTTTTCAGTGGTTTGTTTCCCTTGGAGTTTTCTCTTTCTTTTTCTTGACACGTTACTCTACCAAAAGATAATTGTTAGAAAGCATATATTTATAAGACTTATATTATTATTTTCTCTTTGAAATTTTAATCAGGAAAACCCAAACCTGACTAATCAAATGCTTATAAGATGT
>VYZT01052291.1:0-15582 GCA_013400735.1 Pomatostomus ruficeps
ACGCATTTATTTATAACACAGCGGAAGAAGAATTGGCTTAAAATAGAATCTGTATTCTTCTCTTCAACAGCCAAGCAGAACAACACCACTGCAAGTCAGAGACTGTTTCCAGACATTCCTGCTATACTGTGTTCTGTCAGAGGGAGAACCTTGGCAGAAAGGAACCTTCTGTGTAGTCCAAAGACTGATGATATAAATACAACTCAGTCATTTTTTGTAGATCTTCTACTAGTTCTTTCACACTGCCTGCCTGTCTGGCCTTCCTTTTCAGGATTTTGGCCTGCAAATAGGAAAGTGTGTCTGTTTCTATAACTAATGATGCATTGCTTACAGTTACTGACTTCTTGCCCCCAGGTTACACAATTTTTATGCTTCTATGCTCTCCTGCTTAGTGAGGTGGAGCTGAGAATGTGGATAGGTGACCTGGTGAGGATGGAATGATTGCCTTGTGACAGAAGGTTGGCTAAACACAGGTGCTTTCCCAGTTTATGAGGTTTCTGCCAATTGTTTTCTTAGAGTTGGTAGGTATACATAGGATATAAACCTTGTTGTTCTGTAACAATTACCGAAGAAGCAAGCAAAAAAAAGAACACCTTCATTAAAACAGTAGTGTTTTCTTAAAAAAACCCCCTCAATCCACATGATGGAATAAGAACACCATGAGCACCATCTTCAAACTTTCCATTATAAATTTTAATTAACTATTACTATTGTTACAGCAGATTAGATCCTCTGCTTAGTGACCCCATTTAGATGTGCACTATATAAGAACAGAAGGATGTTCATATTAACTCAGTTACTTCTTTTGTGACTTTCTGTTGAGTTTCATTACGGCAGGAGCTGAACTGAAACTAAAATTACCAAAACTGAAATTTAACAAAATTATGTGGTATTCTAGTTTAAAACAGTCAAGTAATTATTACTAAATATACCTTATACAGACTATTTCTATGCAAAATAATTACAAATGCATATACAAGTACTATGTGTTATTCAGATAAAGAGAGTGTAGAGATGACAAAATCTTACTTTTAGAGAACCACTGCTGTCCAAACCACAAAGTTATATTCTCCATATAACTGGCTTCAACAGCAAATTGAAGAAAGTCCTGATCATTATGTTTTTTCAGCATAAGTGATTGCCCGCAAGCCAGCTTCCTGACATATTAGTCTATTGAGCTCTAAAAATAAAGCTCAAAGATATATGGCCATATATTTTTAATATATTTTTCATTAACTGAACCTTTTCCAAAATACGAAAGTAAACAATATGCAAGTGTGTCTAGAGTCAGGTCACCACAGTTACTTAGAGGTCTGCTAAAGACAGAAGCCACGTTAAAGCTACAAAATATAATCTGGTCTAGTCAATCACAAGAATTTAAGAACAAAATTTTCCTGAACTACGTGGTGACTTGCATATTGTTCCTGTAAAGGAAGTTACTTTCCCTATCAGAATTCCACATCATCTTTTCAATGTTCATCACATGCTCCAGACAAGAAGCTACTAAAAATGAAAGTGGGGGAATATGGTCTGGATTACTACTCATCTCTCTTTATATCTCAAATGAGATCCCAGTGAAGGTGTTCAAATACTAGCAGTAGTAGCAGAGACCGAGAAATAGAATTTATTACATTGACAACATAACTTAATTTTATTCAGGTATCTTTCTGTTCTAGTAATCAGTTACATACATTTCTCTTTAGGTACAGCTCACTTCATCCTGGTTTGCTAAGGCAATAAACTTTAAATCATGCCACTGCCCATCAGTTCATCCTAATAACTTAGCTAATGAGTCCTGAACAGGCCCATGAAGAAGTTTAAGGGTCCAAAGCATTTTTTGTATGAGGAAAGGCTGAAAAAGCTGGGACTGTTCAGTCTGTAGAAGGCTCAGGGAGGTCTCAAAAATGGTGTATAAACAAATAATGACTGGAAAGAATGAAAGAAGAAGGAGCCATGTTCTTCTCAGTAGTGCACATTGACAACACAAGAGGGAATGAGTACAAATTAAAAACTGGAAACACGATATAAACACAAGAAAATGCTTCTTTTTTTTACTGTAAGGATGGTCAAATACAGGACCAGGCTGCCCAGAGCCATTGTGGAGTCTTCATCCTTGGAGGCTTTCAAAACATGAAACGGTCCTGGGCAAACTACAGCATCTGAACCAGCTTGAGCAGCGGGATATGGACTTGACGATCTCGAGACTCCTTCCAAGTTAATGATTCTCTGATTCTGTATTAACCCCTTGATCAAATTCAGCCATATTCACTAGAAGAGTAACTGACTTAGACATTTTTCCTAAGATTTTTTGGAAATAAGGAAGTTACAAAGAGAAGAGGAGAGGAAGGGGGAACACCATTTTTACTGCTGCAGGAAAGACAATTAGCACTCTGCACTCCCTCAGCAGCAAAAGTCTCCTAAACGGCATACAGATTTATCAGCATGTGCATATTAGTGCTTGTATGACTGCCTGGCTTTTGAGTTTCTCCTGTCTTTGTGGAACAGGTCCTTTATTCCCATTCTGCAACAGTGGATACAGCAGGGATGTGGGATTATTGCAAGAGGAGGCAGCTCAGTGAGATGTCTTTAGAAAACACTGGAACGGTAAAGCTGAAAGGTGGAAAAGCAGTGATGCAGCTGGTGCGAGAGGAGCTGAGGTTACCTCAGAACACAACTGTAAAATCAGGCTGTACACATTGGCTTGCTTGATAAACAGTTAGGGCCATTACATCACTGAATGCTGCTTGTGTATCACCCGGCATTTTCTGTGTGCTGTAGAAGCAGAGCAAAGAACATTACCATAATCCATTGCCCAGACTACTCCATCCTTCTTCTTAAAGAAGCAATTCATCCATGTGAAGTACCTTACATCAACAGCTATTCTTCTTCCAGGCTGGTGCATTGCTGCATAACACTGCCTCAGGCTTCAAATAGTCTCTCTTCACACACAAATTTAGGACTCAGCTCACACTTGCCAGTTTCAGCAGAAGAAAGAAGAGAGAGCTTGGAGAGCAAATGGACATCCCTGGAGAAGAAAGGGTGAATGTCATGCAGCCGGAGATTCGGGAGAGATTTGAAAGCATCTGTTTTTATTTTGTTACTGTTTTTTCTTTCTCTTGCTATTTTCATGCTCTTATAATGTCATTAACCTTCACTTTGATTCTTGCTTTTCTGCAGTCAGAGGATTATACGGCCAAACAACATGGGAATGGACTGCTCAGACTCTGCTCTTGAACTTATAAGACCTGATGTCATTTCTAGTCAGTGGAACATGGAAGTAGATGGAAACAAGGGTTTGAATGCCCCAGAACAGCTGCTGAGTCATGAGGGTGAGCCTGAGAAACGTGAAGGTGAAAGGAGGCAGATTAGTTGCCTAATTAGTCGATTTAACAGCAGCTGTCAATCTCTGACAGGACAAGAAGCTACTGAGAACAATATTCATGAGGTAATAAGGAGGCAAAAGTCCTAGCAACACTATCTGGACAGCACAGCTAGCTCATGAAGAAGTTTTTTGATAAGGTACTTTTTGAGAAAAGGTGCTTGCACTTGACTATCTGCTGCCACCCAGGGAAGTAGCCCATTTCATCACTTCTGTATTAGCAAAACACTTTGTTAGCATGAATCCACTTTATCAGGATTTCAGAAAGTGACTTCTTAATAATTTGAGGCAAGGACACCTACTACAAAAATCATGCGTCACTTACAAGTATTTTTTGGAGATACACATCACAAAAGGCTGGTGACTATTTGGAAGGGTTTCTTTCATGTACAGAACATATATTCAGGCAGTCTTGGCTGACTGTCCATGCCCATTCTGACACTGGAACTAGTAACTTTTCCTGCTTTACATAGGTTTGGGTCTTAATTCCTTGATAGCATCCTTGTGAGTCAACAGGGTTTTTTTTGGCAGGGGCATTCCAGGAATGCCTTTTATTGTCCGTTAGATGGAGACTGTGCTTAAAGGCAGGAGTTGAACTTTGACTTCAGTATACTCATGATGGTTCTCTCGATGTTATTCATGCATTAACATAATTGCCACAGTATGTTGTCAATGAGTGGTTTAGGTTGCTTAAAGAATCACCATAAAACATATTAGAAAAAGCAGATTTGATGTAAATATGCAGAAAACAACAGAATAGGATGGCAAGGCTCACTCTTTTGCTTACTACATGGATGAAACATAAAAGAGGAAAATCAAACTCGAAGCACCAAAAGAACCACTGCCTGAGATATCTGTGTCGGCTTCTGATCTAGCAGCTGTTTGCTCTAAAACAATCAAAGAGCACTGAGACTCAGGCAACAATGTCTCCTTTGTAGAGTGGACCCTTCGTGCTCCTTTTTTGTCCTTTCATGTTTTTTATTGCACTTCCCTTGAAATACATTTTAGTTTCCAGGAAAGAACAATTCTTTTTCTTTGGGACCTCAGCCTCTCTAAGGGGCAACAGAACAAACTGAAACACAGAAGTTCTATCTGATCATGACCAAAAACTTTAACTTTGAGGTTGACAGAGCATTGGAGTGGGCTGCACAGAAAGGTTGCAGAGGATCCATCTCTGGAGATATTCCGAAGTCATCTGGACACTGTGCAACCTGCTCTGGGTGAATCTGTTCTGGCAATGGGGTTAGACTAAAGGATCTCCAGAGGTTCAGGATCAACCAGCTGTTCAGTGCAACTCTGCTGACTAGCTCCATGTGCAGCTGGCTAGCTCTGTTACCACCTGAGTGCCATAAAGGGAGAACTAAACCAGAAGTGGAAATTACCTGCTTATGGCAGTACTCCTTTTGGGACTACTCCTTTGAAAAGCAGTCTTTCATCTTTTTAATCAGGTTTCTTAAGGCAACACTTGAATCTCACCCAAAATCTTTATAAAGTTTTGCAGTAAGAAAATGTTGAAAACACCTCACTGATCTGTGCCTTTATTTGGGAACATAAGGAACAAGCAGCAGATAAAGCATAAACTGAATACAGAAAAGAGAGATTCATGAGGCCATTTTTAAAAGCAGCAGGAGAAAATATGGCTGTGCAGTGCCAGTGTGAGCAGGTCTTCATTACAGTGCAGTAATTTTTCATGAACACAATTCCTGATTATCAATTACATGCTTATTTTTGCTGTAGTAAGCAACCAAAAGACAGTAATTTTCAATAAAAATGGATAGCAGTTTAAAATAATCTAATTAATATTACAGAGCTATAAGCAGAATTCAGCAAAATCTGGCCTCTTTTATGCCTGTGCAATGAAAAAGAACGCAGTCATAGCATTTTCAAAGACACATAAGCTCTAACAGTGTGTGAAGACTGAAACTGCAGTTATAGCATAAAAATATTCAATTCATTATAGAAAACGGTGGGGATATTTTCTAGTGTCTATAACCATTCTGGTTATAGACACTAGAAAATTTCCTTTTGCAACATGTCTGGTAAAGTTCTAGAAATCTATTATTGTGTGAATCTTTTGTTGATACTGATGGATTTAATAGTCTTTAAATATACTGTATGGTACTTGCAGTATTATCTATGATTTCTACATTCCTTCATACAATCACTGACCACAACTTTTTCCAGTTTATTTAAAAATCTTAAGTGCATAAAGAGTTTAAATCTAGACCTCACTGAGTCAGTTTTGCTCTCCTGTGAACTGTTTCAAACATTTTATAATAGATTCTATTAGTCAGGCATTTGGGCCAGGATCTCTCCTGCCTGGCTGATAGAATCCAGCCCAGTACACTCCAGCATGAGGGCCTGGGGTCTCTGCCCAGACTGCAGCCAGTGTTTTTTCATTTTCCAGCACACACAGAAGTGAAGCTGAGGACACATTCTTGCGACACACAGAGGACACTGAGATGGCTGGTCACTCACACTGGCACTGCACAGTACCTCATGGAGGGTTCCCAGCCCCGCCCGCTCTTCCTCCTGGGCACTCAGGCAGAAGGTCCCTGGTGCAACACTCTGGGGACACTCTCCAGGTCCATGAGCACACACATGTTCATGGATCACCATCTGCATGCCTGGTGCCCCTGCCCCAATTCTGGACCCCCTCGTCAGGCCCACAGGTCCCCAACTTGCTGGCTGGTCCAGATGGAAGTTTGGGGGTGATGGCCATATACACCCCATCTACACCAGGTTTGGAGAGAACACAAACACTTTGCCCCAGCTACTGGCACCACACAGACAGACTGTAACCCATGGTTCTGCTGCAGCAACCAGCGCTGATCCCCTCACTTGCCTCACTCATGCTGGGTCTGCCCAGCAGCTGGTTTTGGGAACATCCAGCATTCCCTTCCCGTGACAAGAGACTAAAGAACCCCACTGGCTACAGTGCTGACACTGAATCACAGGATCATTAAAGTTGGAAAAGATATCTAAAATCACCTAACCTACAACCATTAATCCACCACTGCAAATCCACCACTACATCACATCCCTCAGGTCTGACCCCACCACTTCCCTGGGCAGGCTGTTGGAATGTCTAACTACCCTTTCAGTGAAGAAATTTTCCCTAATATCTAATGCAAACCCCCCCAGCACAAAACCCTTTATTCAGGTAGTTGTAGACAGTGACTGAGATCCCCACCACTCGCTCCAGCAGCTCACACCACAGGCCAGAGGCATCCACATCCCTCATCAGCTCTCCAGCAGCTCACACCCACTCCTCTCACAACAGTCCCCCAGTATCTGGCACTGAGTCCTTCCAGCCTGCACACACATGGGACAGACAGTGAGATTACACAGAGAAGGAAGTAAGAGAAGATTTAATGGAGTTAAGATAGACTGGGGCAATCAGCCTTAGGAGTCTGCTAGACAAGTATACTGACCTGCCATGGTTTACACGCGACCGACCCCTTCTCTATTTCTCTTCTCTTCCTCACCTGCACACTGCTCCATTTGCAAAGAACCACCAACTCCCCTCCAACAACCTGGACCCCAGAACTGTATCCTTATCAGTTGCAAAGTACCATTTGCCCAGAGTTTCTTGATAGCTTGACTGATGAGGTTGGCTTTTTCTCCTTGTCTCCATTACGATTTGCCTGTCAGGTTTGGGTCTCCATATACTTTGCTTCCTGCTTTTCCTTTTATCCCATTTGACAAAGTCTTTGATCAGAAAAGCATATGGGAATAAAAAATCCTACACTCTACATACCCTTACCATTTTGTGCAACTCATCAGTTTTGGTTCTCATCTCTGCCTCCCTTGTTATTGGTCAGATAAGTTTGTGTCTCTCTGTTCATGTTTACGGCTTCCCCCTTTTGTGTTGAGAAAGTCTTTGATTAGACACCTTAAAGAAGCAGACACTCTTCTTCCACAGACGCTTACACAAGAATGGTGTAATTTTAGCACAAGATTGATAAAATTACTGTAACTGTGTTACAAAGGAATATGGAACAGAATATAGCAGAAAACAGGAAAGAAAAATTTTATTTTTCATTTTTACAAGTAAAAAACAATCCCCATAGCCATACTTGAAATAATACTAACAGTGTCAAACATGACAATTCTGACAGAATACGTATCAATACTTTAAACCACAGAAATTGTATGACATACACTCAGTAGCAATAGTACTGTGCAGGAATGGAGCTCTCTGTAAACGCTCTTCCTTTATCTACATTTATAACACTTGTGCTTTTCCCTACACAAAATAACAGTGCTCTTAAAAATAAATAATGTGCAATTTCAGAGTCCTATCCTGAAATATGCTGATCTAGATCCCCATCTAAATCCTGGACACATCTCTCCCAGGAAAGTTGCTGCAAAGAGTGCTTAGCACTTTGCTAGGTCAACCACTAAAAAAACAAACTGAACCCACACCTGTTCTTCAAACTGCAGTCAATTAGAGAAAAAATACTGACCTCAAACACATGTTGCTTATATTGTTTAACAAAAGAATGATACAGTCTTTATTACACTCAGACTCAGATTTGAAAGGTTCAGTAAATCTTAGGTCTGGGGAGTGGCTCAGAGCTGTGGGAGAGAACTGTCCCAAAGCTGAAAAGTTAACAATTAAACATTTATCTATTATTTTTATGAAATATGAAAGACTATGTCACAGGAACATTAACATGTATCTTAATAAGCAATTTACAATAAATTTATCTGAATGAAATCAAGTTGTTTAATGCAAAGCTGCCATAAGCTTTGTAAAAAATCTGCTGTCTTGATTTAGTTTCCAGTTCTTATTTTTAATGGACATCTAGGAACTACAGCTGGCAATTGATACAGCAGATGAGACGATAAATTTGAGGTACACTCTGAACACAACTAATTGGCATTTCAGTTGTTCCTCACTAGGGCAGATAACATTACAACTTTAGGGGTCTTTCTTTTTATCCTACTACTTTGTATGAGTTGTTGATAGTGTTGGATTATAAAAGTGGTAATCGTAATATAAAGGGACTATCTGCTCTGTGCAGAGGTGTGAATGTAAACAACAGGAACCACCCAAGGCAGCTACGGAGGCTTACGCTGTTGACTGCTGACCAGTGAAGAACCACAAAGTGAAATCTGTTCCACCTCAAAGTCTCTGTAACAGCAGTTAAGCCTTTGCTGCTATGCCCTGGGTCACTTTTAGGCAAAAAGTCACATAGTGGAAGTAATCTGTTTTTTCCATTTAGGTCCTAGGGTGCCTTAACAGAAATGCTCCAAGAGCCCCAGGAGGTACAAGGGAAAGGTAAGAAGGGTGTCTGCAGTGAGTCGACTGCTACAGCTTCCCAGCTGTAGAGTGCAAACAACAGGGAAAGTCCTGGACATGTCTCACCTCACGTTGCCTTAGACCAAGCAGTAACTGGAGGTCACAAAGCACCTTAAAATACACAGTTTGCAGCACAACAAACCACACACCAGGCAGTCTTCGAGAATCTTTGGGCTCCACATGGACAGAGGTCTTATACAAGAAGAAAAGTGTAAAATGACCCCTAGTGCTTGTGAAAACCCAAAAAGACCACAACTGCTACTTGCCTGAGAGAATGGCTTGAGACCCACTCACTACATCACACCTCAGCTCAGGATAAAGTGAGGCAGGTGAGAGAAGAGGCGTACTGGTGTGGAGTCCCATGGTTTTGGTAGGGAGGCACACCTAGGTGCTGGTTTGAGGGGAGCATGCTCTGAGAAGGATGAGTGTGTATGATGGCAGAGAGCCCTGAACCCATGGGTCACAGTGCCCAAGTGTGCAGTGCTGAAGATGGAAAGCCTGCAGAAGATGAAGTTAAGGCTCAGTTTTGAGGAGGTATGGGAAAACTCTGTTGTCTTGAAAGTAAGTGCTACTGTCATGTCTTGTGCCAAACCAAGTCAGAGAAATTTAGTGACAGGGTAAAAGTCTGGACTTCATGGCTTTTGTACTAAACTTAACTTCACTTGTGGAAAACCAAATGTGAAGCACGCAAAACAGGTTAGGCCAAGGTTTAATTTGTCTGCTGCCATTTAAAGGCAAATTCTCTGTTCTTTTTATTTATTCATTTACACAATTTTTCTTTTTAATTCCACAGGAATTAGAGAGTCCCCGTTGACTTTGCTGTCAGATACATAATCAATTGGCATATTCAAACCTTCCATGAAGTGAACAAAATCACCTGCCAGTTAATGTTTTAGAGCTTGCCATTTGTTGATGGCCTGACACTAGAGTAGAAGAAAAGACATTCCCAGAAGATAAAGCTAAGCAGATGTTTCTCTGAGCTTCTGAGACTGGCAATCTGTGAATTCTTTATTTTAGTAGCAATTTTGTCAATGTATATGAAATATGGTTTAGAAGATCAACAGTGGCAAAACCCTAACAGCAAGAACAGGAACATGCTCACCCTTCATTGAAGAAATAACATTGTATTAAAATGAAGGCATACCTAGTGAACAAATAACACCCTCTGGCTTATCAACAACAAATCAAACACATTCCAGTCTGCATGGCTGTTTAGCTCCTCATGATGCCTTGGTTTCAGTGAGTTTCATATTAGGACCACTTACTGTACATTAGCAAGTGGCCAAAGTAAACTGTCCTGGTTAGGAGAGCCTGGCAAATAAGGAAAGATGTTCCTGTGTCTTACATACAGCAGAACCAACTTTCTACGTCTTGTAATATTTGGCTCCAAGGCAGTGATTTAGCTACCAAATTTGCATAATTGCAGATCTCCAATCATGCAAGATGAAATACATGAACTTAAGAGGAGAAAATGGGTAACAGAGAGTATTTTCAGGTAGTAAATGTTTGTGAGTGTGGTAATACCTATGAAATTGCTTAAACTAATTCAAAATTCAGTAGGTACACTGAATATCATATTTGAAGACCTGAATGTAGATCTGAAAACAGAACAAAAAAATACTCATACATTGTACCTGCATGCCTACTCCGTAGCCAAACACAACAGGAAAGATGTGAAACCATGATGTTACCCATATAAGTGCTCCTTTAGCACCAAAACATATAATAGAATGACAGGTTTTGTATTTTAATGTACGCTATACTGACACTCCACCCTCTCCTATGCTCCTGTAATTTCTTGTTCTCTGTTTTTTGGAAAGAAGGAAGTCAAAGAACTTCAAGTTTTGTGGATAAACAAGAATGATGATCAAAAAAACAACTGTGAGAAAATGCAGCTCTGTGTTATTCCGGTCATTTACACATCAGAACATCCAGATGATACAAAAAAGGTATATTAAATTAAGAGATCATCTAACAGCATTAGAAATTTAAAAGAGCTGTATGATCTGCAGTTTCTTCCATTAATTGGCTAGGCCTTTTTTTTCTTTAGTTCCACTGTCACCTGAGTTTCTTTAGACTTTTTCTTTCTACCAGGAATAAAACTGTGTATATATATATATATACATATACATACACATTTGAATGTATGAAGTAATTTCTTTACTCCTGCAGATTTTTCTGAAGAATTCTATATGCAAAGTCAGTAAAGAGGTTTTGCTTTGAAGTGCTTAAAAATATAAATAACAAAGAATACGTTCCCTTAAGCAGCAAAGAAACATAAATCCACACCATTTCTCCAAGATAAGGAAAAAATGTGTATAAGAGTAATCTTTGGCACTGAAAACAAGGGCACCCTCTTGTACATCTTCAAATCTGTACAGGAGAGAAAAACTTCTCTTTAAGTCAGATCAAAATGATATCTGAGTGGTTTCATGTAATGGGTTCTGACAACAGTAGCTAGAAAAACAATTGGGATTGTGTGACAGCAGGATACAACACAATAACACTTAATAAAATATTTGATGTTCCCTTCCACTGTACCATGCTTATGAATCTTTTTTTCTTAAGACAATTCCGTAAGATAAGAATTTTTAATTACTTATAACATCCTTGAAATCTTGTAAGGGCTCCAAAACTTAAAAGCAAGAAAACTCAACCAATGGCAAGAAGAAAAACAGCAACAAAAGCTGAGGTTATAATACAAGATCAGAAACTGTTCTCTGACTGAAGGCATTTACTGATTTGTTTGATTTTACAGACTTCACTTTCTCTGCTCAAATCCATCAGGATCTTTTCTGTCAAAGCCTGATTTATTTGCTCACGTAAATATTCCGTCTACTGGGTATTCTTGTGTGGGCTGTCTGATCACAGTCGCAAATTGGCAGGCTGTTTTCCTTCTTTAATTCATGATGAATGTGTCACTGAATCCTGTAAACACTATTGAGTATACATTCAAGCTTTGTTCTTAGTGAAAGTGGCACTTACTTGAACCCTTGCAGTCAAGATAGCTTAGTTATATAGCACTTTACAGGTATAACAGCTGGTTATGTACTTCTGATATAACACCTTTTCCCAATGGCTTAGCGGGTATGAAAAAAATCCCCACTGTGGTCCCATTGCCATTCCATAACATCTTTATGATGAGGTGTGAATTCTGTATTTTTTGTACTTTACATGTGCTTTATTGCTGTATGCATTTCCCTGTTGTTAATTTAAGTGCTCCTCTATTATGTAACACATACAACGTTTTAAACTCTAATGGCATCCTATGAGGACTGGCATTAGAAAAGTACCGATACTTCAGATCATCGTAATAATGATACTTGACTGGTTTTCCATGTAAATCCTTTGGGAATGGCCAAAATCCATACAGGTGAATTTCATCACAAAATCTGGTGGCGAGTGTATACATGAGGAGACCAGTGCTGGGTCGTTTAATGTGGACCTTGTTTGTCAGCCAATAGCTGCAAAGAAAGAAAAAGTGCGTTAAGAAACTCATATAACTTCACGTGAATAAATCCTGTGAACTTATCTTACCTACTATGCGTTCATTTTACACTATGAAAAGGTGACAGTCTCCTTTTCTCTAAACGGAGATCATAATGACACTGTTCTGGTGCACCTTTATTCCTCCTAGAAGAGGTTAAGGGAGACCTCATTTAGCACAGTGCTGAAAAAAACCTGGCCAACTAAGGGACTTAGCTCAGGCTTTAATCCTAACACGATGTCATGTCTGCAGAAGCTAGAAAACTGCAGTTAACCTCCTCAGCCAGATCAGGGCTGTCTCTTGCTGTAAAATCTGACCTGTTGCAGTATCCAATTCATGTGATCAAATGAGCCCTACACTGAGTATTTGATTGGCCTGGTGGTTACTTCACAGATATCTTGCCTAAACAGAAAGCAAATGGAAATGATAAACATAAGTTAAGAATGCAACTTTCGGAAGTCAATAGAAGTGAAACTTGATTTACTTGCTTGTGATCAAGCACATAAAACTATATGTTGCAAACGGCAGTCTCCAGATAAGCAGCCTTATACTATTGATTTTTAAAAGACTTTGTTTTGTACTCAAGTTCACGGGTCTGACTGAGGCTATAGGACAATCTTCCTTAGCCAGTAACAAGAAGTCTGGTTGTGGCTTTAAAAGCAGCAGAGAGTTTTCAGAGTCAAATGGAAACTTAACTGGATTCTACATAGCTCATGTTGGTACCCTCAAAGTCTGTCACTGGCATTGTTCTACATCTCTAAATTTTAAAATCAGAACTTCATTAAAGTCTATTACTGGCAAAACACTTCTCATGAGTCTGATTCAACACAAAGTCTGCTAGTACTTTATGGAAATAAAAAAGGTCACTTAGATTCTTAAACCTGGTCATTCTGCTGATTCAGATGAACAACAGCCATGCCACAGTTGTACCCATTAGACTGTGGGAATGTGACTGCAAGTAAGGGAAGTAAGTATTACTCAACAGTAGCACACAAATGTAAAACCATTGTAGTGTGCCTCTGTGCTCTTAGTTGCAGACTGTGAATTGCTTCTACCACAATCTCAGAAGAAGGTCAAGGGAGATAAACCGCACCAGACTGGAGTCAGCCTTATTTTAAAAGAAGGTTGGAACTTAAAACTATACATCCAGAGTGCTATAAAGGCATTTATGATGTAGCAGGAGGAGTCTCACCCTCCAGTAAAAGACAGGACAGAAAAAAGATGTCTTTATTCAAAGCCTAAAGTGTGTTAAAAGCACCAGATAATATGCAACAGTTAAATTAACCATCCCATTGAAACTGGCCTTTTCAGTTTCTTTGCCAAAAGCATAGCTTTGAATCACAGATAGGTATGCATGTGAAAGCTAATTTGGTATTTTTGGTGGATTTTTTTTTCTTCTGTTTTGGGTTTTTGTTGCTATTGTTAGTTACTCTGTTTGTTGTTTTGGGTTTTTTTCTGCATTATACTCAAGTTCATTTTTTGAAAGCTGAAGGACACTGCAAGCGGAAAACAGTTCTGGGCTGAGTGACTGCTTCTCAAAAGCCAGCATAGGGAATGACTCTGAATTTTGCTTGGCTGTAAAAACAGGATGGTAAAAAGCATATTTAAGGAGTGAATGCAGTTGTGAATGGGTACATCTACAAATGACACATGCATATATAATTTTTCATTGTCTTCAGAAACATGATTTTTCAGACATAAGATGCTATGCAGTTTGCTTCTCAACTCTGATAAACTGCAACTTTGTAAGACAAGATAAACCAAAGGAGAGACTCCATTCTAGAAAATAAATGTTTGTTTATGGAAAAGTTGCTGAAGAAAGAAATCTGAACACTTTAGCACTTCATATCACAGATACAGCAAAGCACATTAAAAGTGAAAGCTAATTATTTAATTTTTGTGGAAAGTGGTATTTTTTTATTGAGAAGTGGGTACTTTAATCCCATGCAGTCATCCATCCACATGTGTGTTTCCAGCCAAACAGCAGTCAAAATTGATGCATCCGGTACTACAGGGTATCACTGCTATCATTCCAGCTGAATTTCATCCTTCTAGGAATAGGATGCTTGTGACAGAGAATTAAATTAGTAGTAAACATGTAAATATTTGAAAAGGACACTATATCTTACTTAAGCATTTCTGTCCAGAAATAAGTATGTAATGAAGGAATAAGATACAATTTTAGAGTAAAAAAGCATATCTTCTCTTCTGTTTGTCATATTCAGGTATCCTATAAAACAAGTTTAACGATTAGGTATTTCTTAAAATTGAAAAGATATCCAAACTCTCTCTATATATATTGAAAACGTAGCACTTGCTGTAATTACTATAAAAATTTTGTAACTTGGGATCAATTATACTTCTGATTACAAAAAAAAAAAAAATGCAGAGCAACAAATCAAAGAGCTGGAGGCATTGGGTGCTCTAGGCTGATGCTTCCTGAAGATCATTTATCTTTGCACATTCCTGTCTCCCAATGGCCGCTTGAATTAATAATATTGTCAAGTAGTGATACAAATCACAAGTAGTCTTTGTGATTTTTGTCCTGAAAGATACGTGTCAACTTTTCAGTCGCTCAGGTAGCTATTCTAATCTGAAGCTGCATTAAGGCTGATTAGGATTGCTTAATGTTGTAGATGCTTTGATGAATCTTTGTACCTGTTTTCAGGTTCCAGAGTTTTATTATAGTTTTCGTTTAAGGCATAAAGGTAGTCTCCTGATCTGCTTTTCTGGGATGCACTCCTGTTGTGTTTAACTAAGATTACAACATGAAGGAAGCAACTAACTAAAGAACCAAATGAGAACCTCTCTTGTTCCTCATAACTAATCTCTAGATCTTTACCCATGACCAATTCCTGATTTTCCAGCCGGATAAGGAATCAGCTTAACTGACAGGACTGGGTGGATATTACCATGCTAGAAAATAAGCATCACTATGAAGACTGTAACTGGCCACACAGTGCACCACTACAAGCACTTGTTTTCTTGATGCCTTATGCTAAAACAACTCCTTTGTGGGGCCTGAAGGCTGAATTTATTGAAGATTACTGAATGTGCCAACGCATAAACACCCTCTAATTCTCTAATTTTTGTGACTTGGAGTTGAGTAGGTTGAATTCAAAGAGATCTCACTTCAAATTACTTTAAAATATATGGCTGATGATAATGTAGTAAAGATGGTGGCAAGATACCATGAATTTCAGCTTATGGTCAAAAGTTAAAAGTAACCTCTAGGAGTAAGTACCAGCACAAAAAGAGAGTATATTTCATCTGCAATGAAAGGAAGGTCAGGTCAGTACTTAGGTTCATGTATTGCATGTTATAAAATTGCCATAAATAAACACCATGTTTGCAACAGGTTAAAAACTCCACAATACACTGTAAGAGTAAATATCACCCTGCTGACAG
>VYZT01052306.1:0-10142 GCA_013400735.1 Pomatostomus ruficeps
AGTTTGTGCAGTGTTTCCTGAAGAGATTTGCACAGGTTTGGGCCACTGATTCACTGAGGAGATTTGCACAAGTTTGTGCAGGGATTCCTGAAGGGATTTGCACAGCATTGTGCCACTGATTTCACTGAAGGGATTTGCACAAGTTTGTGGCAGCAGGCCCAACTCGTGTATTGAGTTTGCAGAGTCTCCCCAAAACTAACCCTAAAATGTTGTGAACCGGCAAGAAAGAATAACAGATCCTGGGTTCTTCCCAGTTTTTCCTTTGTGGCAGACCTGTGATACGAGTGGGGATTTGTAATTAGTAAAAACCCCTCTGATATCTGGGGATGCTGTGAAATATCTGATGCCACAGCAAAGCTCCTGGGTTTGACTCCTTGCAGGTGGATCCTGTCTTTTCTGATAGCACTTCTGTTGCCTTCTATTTCCGCTGCATAAGGAATTGGATTTCAGTTATTCAGTGTTAGCCATGTAAAAAAATTCCCTTTACATTCCTTTTCTACCCTGAACCTCTTTGGTGCTTTGGTTCTGTTCTGCTTTTACTCCTGACCAGCCAAAATACCCTCCTGCCTTTATTTCCTGCTCTGTGAGAGACCCTTCAGCCCCTCAAGAACCACAGGTACCTTCATCTAACCCTTTCTGAAGTGCTTTTCTTCAATTTTCCCTTCATTTCCAGGGCCTTTGCTTTACTTTGCTGATTTCAGTAACGTCCCCCAGACAGGAAGGTGAGAATGCTCTCACTCACTGTGGGATTATTGCTGCTGCCTTTGTCTTTGGAAGGAAAAATGTCTTTTGGCTTATCAATATTTCTTCTCCGGATCTGCCCCACACAGTCCTGGTCTCATCTGCCTTGCTTAGGGCTTTTTTGACGGGCAGCAAATTTTATCTTTATAAATCAGTGGAAGAACACACCTGCAGCTGCAGAGGTGGGGATGCGTTTGGGTTACAGCGAGACCTGAACTCAACTGCGCTCTTTGAATGGGCAAAGAGCCTTTGAAATGTTGATTTTATTGTTATTATTATTATTTATTTATTTCTTTTTAATATTCAGAGGAACAACACCGGTCCCCATCCAGTGCAGGGACCATTGTGCGTTGTCCCACACCTGCCAGTGACACCTATGGTGGGGAGGGCAGAGCTCCAGGACTCTGTGAGCTCCTGGCAAGGGCAGATCCTGCTTTTCCTCTGCTTTTCCTCTGCTTTTCCATGCTGCAAATCCATTGGCAAAAAGATATTGCCTGGTGCTCCTGAGAACCTGGGTCTGAGCTGGAAAAAGCAGTTAATGCCTTGTTTAGTTTTGCTTTGAAAAAGGAAGTGATCGTTCACGAGGAATATGTGGGTCCCAGGATTTCTGCCAGGGCACCATGGCTTGGGACCGGTGTTGGACCAAAGGTTTTCGGCTGACGTTGGGAGGTTTTTACCCCGTTTTACAGAGGATAAAATTGCTGCTCAAGGAGATGTGTGCCAGTGTTTTCAAACCTATCCTGAGCTCAGATGTGCAGCTTGGGGAATCACAGAACCACTGAGGCTGGAAGGGACCCCCAGGGCCATCAAGCCCACCCTGCAGCTGAATCCCTCTCTAAACCCCTAAACCCCTCTGTGAAACTCCACACCCACTGGTTTTCCCAGCATTTCTGGGGATGGGGACTCCAGCAGTGTGCCCTGGGCAGCTGTGCCAGAGTTTAACCACTCCTGCAGGGGTGAAATCCTCCCTGATCCCACCCTGGGCCTCCCCTGGCACAGCTGAGGCCATTCCCTTCACCCCGTCCCTGTTCCATGGGAGAAGGACCGACCCCACCTGGCTGCACCCTCCTCCAGGGCTGAAATCTTCCCTGATGCCACCCTGGGCCTCCCCTGGCACAGCTGAGGCCATTCCCTTCACCCCGTCCCTGTTCCATGGGAGAAGGACCGACCCCACCTGGCTGCACCCTCCTGCAGGGATTAGAGGGGAGGTTCTTCAGGCAGTTTGAGACCAGCTTTGCAGGGAGGTTGTTTCCCAGGAAAACGATGAAAAACACAAGCCCAGATCAGGGTTTGGGTTTCAGAGAGTGGAACATTTCCATTCTTGGGGCTGCTGCTGAACGCAAAGCACGTCTGGGGGGAAGGAGGAAGTGCAGAGTGGAGCAGCAAGAGAGAACCGGTGTCTTCCACGCTCTCTTGGCTCTGCCAGACTCCACAGTCCTCGCTCAGAGCTGTTCTGGGAGGGATGGTTCAAAAAATACAGATATTCCCCACCCGAGGGTGTCTGTGGCAGTCCCACACACGCCCCGCTCCTCCATGAGGAGATTCAGCTGCTGCTGCTGACAACTGAATGGGCTGAGCAGATCATTCGGTGAGAAAAGAATTCTTTACCACCTTTAATTGTGAAATAATTTCTTATTCATACACATTCGTCTCCTAACGCTTCCCTTTCCCAGGCCCTTTGCATTTTAATGCATTTCCAGTTAAGCAAACAAGGAGATGGAGTTTATTCCTGTCTGCAATACACACTTTCCTTTTCTATTTCTCCTTTTGCTTGTGGGAAGAGGCAGAGAAAGAAGAAAAAGATTTATTTTTTTTTATTACACTGTAGCATTTACACAGTTTTTCTAAACAGAGATTTGGGGAGATTTTTTTTTTCACCCTTTTCCCAGCTTCTTAAGGTTTTTCTGTACCTCAAGTAGCCAAAGCAGTTCAAGTTAATACTTAATGCAGCACACTTTAAGAGATAGGCATTTCTTGCAGTCAGGTCTCAATTAAGAGATAAAAGACAAAAAAGTGCAAAGCACTTGATAAAGCTCAGCATAGAAGGAGCAGCATGGAAGTGCTTGAAGCTGTCCATAGCGATAACTGGATAGCCAGCTGGAATCTTCTTGAAATGAAGTGGGTGCTCTAACTTATCAAATTCCACATATGGGGAAATTATTGGTGCCCACAGGGGTGATTAACACGAACTCGGTGGGTCAGAAACAAGCTGGGATAAAGGTGAGGGCTGTATCTGACTATCGCCGCGGATGGAGCCGTTCGGAGGGAGATAGCGGCGGGGGGGTCGCCTCCCCGGTATCTCCGGCGGCGCAGGTTGTCGGGGGAGAGGCGCAGGGGAAGCCGCCTACCCGGAGTCTGCTGCATGATGTGCAAATTGCAGCGCACATTAAAATGTAATCTATTTTAATAAGTCATATTAAGATTACATTTTAGATAATTGTGGTGTTTATCTTATACAACAAATATTTGCCCTGCTGCATGGAGCCCCTGTCACTCTCCCGCTCTCTCTTTAAATTCCGAGCGCCGGCACCAGAAGGGAGAGCGGGGTTTGGCTGAGAGAAGGAAACCATCAGCTGGAGCTTGGGGCAGCCAGCCTGGGGGTGATGAGGGGCTGGTGACACCGCCAGGGCCCCGTGGGCACTGAGCCACGGTTCCCCTCCAGCCTGGGACAGGTCCAGGGCAGCTCCATTGACCCTGGGGCTCTGCTGGGCTCCCTGAGCTTGGCCAAGGATTTGGGGTCCCAGCCACTGACAACCCCAGGAGGGTTCCCTGCCCTGGATTTGGGGTTTATGGGCCCAGTCAGGCGTGTCCCTGGTGGCTCCTGTGGCGAGGAGGGTCCCGTGTCCCCCTCCATGGGCACAGCTCCCTCAGCAGCCCCTGGCACCATCCTGCTCCTCCCCGGGCGTTCCTACAAATCCCAAGGGGTGACTGCACCCTCTGCCCTCAAACCCCTCCCTGCAGGCCCCGCTTTGTAAATGGCTTCAGGGACTGGGACGGTGTTTGAGGCGCTGTTGTGAGATTATTGGAGCACAGGCCTGGAATGGAATTATTTTGTGCCCGTTTAAGGCGTTTGTGCTTTCCTCATCGCTGCGCTCCTGGTTTTGTGGGGTTGCTGCTGCTCGCTGTGGTTTTGTTTGCTGGGAGCTGGGAAGCTGTGGGAGCTGTTCCTGAGCTGTGCCAGGGAGCCAGGAGCTGGTCTGGAGGTGACACCTCAGCATTCCAAGGGCTGTGGGGACGATGGAGGTGCCACAGCTGAGCCACGGCCAGGCACTCCTCTGAAACAGCAGAACTCCCGTGGTTTAGAGCATTAATATACACTAAAATAACAGCATTTGCTTTTGATTTTTGGTCAGCAGAGGCTGAGTAGTCAGATAAAAAGATTCCTGGGAATCCTGGAATATTCAGCTGCCCGTTTTTCCTTCCTAGAGCACCCCAAATCCCGGGCTCCCACGGCAGCTGGGCTGCGCAGGCACCTCTGTTTTGTGCACACACCACATGAGCTGTTTATTCAGCCCCAGAGCCCATCTCCCTTATTTGCTTATTCCACGAGCAATTTTTTGTTCATTTCTGATAGATTCTTTCCCCACTTTCTCAAGTACACTGCAATTTCCAGCCCAGTATTTGCTCAGCTGACAGCACCGTAATCGATGGCTGGAAATAAGGCTAAATCTCGGCATTTCTGCTAAGAGAAAGTGTTTGGGAACAATCGGATGAACAACGGTGTCGGCAATAAAACTTGGAGGGAAATTGGCCTGGCACAGCTGACCCTGGCTCTAATCTCTGTGCTTGCCATGGGGCTGAATGTCAGGAGGTGAGTGCCGGTGACATCCCCCGGGCGGCAGGACCCCGGGCACCCAGCACCCCCCTCCCCGGCCACAAACAAACTAACAACTTCAAATGCCTCTTAACCTTCATCTCCATGAGCTTCAAAGGATCAGCATGAGATGCATCTTCATCCCTCATCACAGCAGAAATGTGATCAGCGGGCTCAGGGGCTGTGCCTGCTCTCCTGCAAATGTCTTCCTGCTTTCCCCTTCCCTGGAGAAGGAAGCAGAGGGGAAAGCAGGGAGTGTTTTGGTGCAGAGCTTTATTTCCTGCAGGTGTTTGTACCTCTGATGAAGCAGGTCCAAATTAGGGAGAGAAAAGTGCCTGGGGAGACTAAGATCTCACCTAGAGCATTTTTTTATGTTTATTTTCTATTTACTGCTTATAATTAATAAGGGAGCATTCTGATACCCAGTAAACTTTGCCTCTTTTTGTGTTTTATTTTGTTTTCCTCTGGTGTTTTTCTTCATTTTCCTTTGGTGTTTTTCTTCATTTTCCTTTGGTATTTTTCTTCATTTTCATCTGGTGTTTTTCTTCATTTTCCTTTAGTGTTTTTCTTCATTTTCCTTTGGTGTTTCTCTTCGTTTTCCTTTGGTGTTTTCTCTGTTTGCTGCCCCTGAATACTCAACATTACAGCAGAGGCAGGAGTGAATAATTCAGCGTTTCTGAGCCAGGATGTGCAGAGGGTGAGGGGACCACCTGACACACGTGTGGGTTTGATTTCTGTCCATTACCGCTGCCTCATTAACTCTGTTCCCCCATTAAGGGAGGAGCTGCAGTTGGCCAGGGGTGGTGAGGAAGAGCTCGGAGTTACCCCAGAGCAGAGCAGGGCCTGGTGCTGCCCGGGCTGAGGCTGCTGGGAAGGGGCAGTCACACCACGAGTGTGTTCAGGGGTTGCTTAATATTCCGTGGAGGTGTTTCTGCTGCTGGGGCCGGTGCCTGGGGAAATACCATCCGCTCCCTGGAAAAGAATACAGGGAACGTGGCCGGCAGCGCGTTCCACTCCCAGCAAAGCAAACTGTGGGTAAAGGAAAGGTTAATCAAAGTGGTGTCCTGCTAAAAGGAGCGCCAAAGCTTAATTGTGCTCTGTGCACACGTGGCCAGGGGCTCCAGGAGCCCTGGGACCATCGGGGACGGTGCAGGTGTTGGAGCTGCTGTGCTCATCGCTGGATTCAGTTTCCAGCTGCTCAGTGGTGCCTGGAGTCAGGGAATCCTGGAATGGGTTGGAAGGGACCTTAAATCCCATCCAGTGCCACCCCTGCCATGGCAGGGACACCTCCCACTGTCCCAGGTTATTCCAGCCCGGCCTTGGGCACTGCCAGGGATCCAGGGGCAGCCACAGCTGCTCTGGGAATCTGTGCCAGGGCCTCAGTGTATAAAAACATCCCCCTTGAGTCTCTTTGGGATCAACTCTGCCCTGTTTGACCCCACTGGGGAGACAAAGGAAGGACAGGAGGGGCAGGGAGCAGCTCCTGGAATGGGGGAGCTTTGGCACCCCTTGCCCTGAGGGGAGCTGGCGCTTGTGAAGCAGATTTGGGATCTGAGTTATCCCAGGCTGGGCATGGCTCTGTTTCAGCTTTCATCCCTCAGGCCAGCAGGTATTGCTGGAATCACTGGAAACAGGCACAGGGAATAGCCCTGGAGAGCGGGAACCTCCCTGGGAAGTGGAGAAAGGGCTGTTTATCAAACCCTGGCCTGTCCCAGGCAGAGGAAAGCCATGTCCCGTGGCACTGCCTGAATTCCATTTATTGTTTCCAGCGGTGTGGCCGGGCCCTTGCCCAGCCCAGCTGATCCAGCACCTGCCCAGCTCTGTCCTGCCCTTCGGGGCCCCGGGCAGGGAGCTGCCTCCTCGCAGCCCGTTTGAGAGCCTGCCACAACCTGCGCCGAGCAGGTGGCGGGGTGAAGGATAAAAGCCTCGCTCAACAAAGAACTTCTATTTCCTGGGCTGTGCCTGCAGGGGAGGAATTCTGAAAGCAAAGCAGGAACCTGACAGCCGAAGAGCATCCCGAATTTTTTAATGAGCTGTTTGTTCTTTTATAAATTTAATAAATATGCAGGTTAATGACAGTTTACAAATAAAGAGGGGTTTGCGACGATTTGCTGTAGAAGAAATTAGCAAATTACAAAATGGGTGATTATTCCTCGAGAAACTGGTTTCTAAAGCTGCCTGGATGAACTGTCTTTGTGCACCTGACTCCGGCCAGGACACAGTGAGCAGCACAAGCGGCCCCAGCCTGGTTTTCCTGGGATTTCCCTTGGGCAGGTGACAGCAGGGGTGGCTTTGGGGACACCACGGTCCCAAAGCTCTGCTGCCCCTCCTCTGCAGCCACTAAACCCCAACCCAGAGCCCCCCCAGCCTCTGCTGCCAGCCCAGAGCGCCTGAGCAATAACCACCCCTGCCCTGCTGGAATTAATGAAGTTACTTTGAGCCTCAAACGCCGCTTATTTGCTTCCCTGTTTTCATAGGTGATTTCACTAAGCAGCAGCACTTGCTAATCCCACATTCACATAGATAGAAGGTCAAAGTTGGTCAGTGAGCCAAGAAATACCATATCAGGGTTTCTTTCCTCTCCAATTGAAAGAGGTATAAATTGTGGAATTAGTGTATTGATTGAAGGCTACAACTTCAAGCAATCAGTTTTTCTGGCTTGACAAGATTATTTTATCCTACTTTTCTTTTATTATTATGTGTTGTATTTGAGTCATCCTTCAGGCAGATGAAGTGACAGCTTGATTTAACTCAATAAAATCCCCCAGTTAGGAAACCTACTGAGCCGAACAAAAGCTGCAGCGGCGGCGGCGGCGAGGGAAGGTGCTGGCTGCTGTAAGCAAGCAGAGCGTGCTGCAGGGAGACCACATTAGCGGGAATTAGGCTCCAATCAATGCATTTCTGGGGAAACTTGGGGGAAAGCTGTAAGACCTTCGTGCTGGGCCAGTGGAGGAGTAATTCTGGTGTTCCTAGGGACAAGTAAAGATAAAATTTCAGCCGCAGAGTCCTGGAGGCGGTGATTTCGTTGGGGCTGTGCTTTGGTGTAACTGCAGAAAGTTGGATTGGGTTGCTCTTCTGAGAAGCTTGAAGGGAAATGCTTGAGCAGGGGGTTGTAATTATGTGGTAATGAAACAGTAATAAAGTAAGTTAAAGTAAGCCTTTGGACAGGAGGTCTTTGCTTCGGTGTAGCTCAGTACACACAAATACTAAAATGTACATTTTTGTCTGCGCAGAGGAGTTTTTTCTCTTGGTCCTGCCTGAGTTATGTGTGGGGTGAACAGCCCAGAAAAAGGGGTGTAAGGCAGCTCCTCTCCCTCCTGCACCTCCCAGAGGTCCTGGAGCTGATGCCTGATCAGAGGCTCCCTAGAGCAGAGGCCAGGCAGGATGAAGAGAATAAAATTGGGATTTATTGTAGGGCCTTCAATAGGGACACCTCGGGCAGTCAGAGCCTCTCCGGGAGAGGCCACACCCAGGATGGACTCCGGGGCACGAGTTTGATCACTTTGACAAAGCTACACTTTGATCAGTTTAGATCAATTTCCAGATCAGGGTTCATTCTCCAATGACAATTTCAGGGGATGATGGAATTTACCCCAAGTCTGTCCCCCCTTTTAGAGCCTCAGTTTACAATTTTTGGGGCCTGGGACAATGAGGCGTCCTTGAGTCCAGGCCTGGAGAGGATTTGTTCTGTCTAACTAGAACGTGAGAACAGGAGTTAACAGACTGTGTGGAGTTTGAGAGTTCCACACTAAAGCAGGGCAGGAGCTGAAAATATAAAAGCTGAATCTCGAGGCATCAGTGCTGCCAGCCCTGAGACTGTGCTTGAACCGAGCCCCAATAACCGAGCCCATTTCCCCTCTGTCTGAGGGGCAGTGGGTTCAGGGCTGTGCAGTGGGATTGGGATTTGTGGCAGGGAAGTGGGAACTTGCTGAGGTGGGGTGAGCCGTGCTGGCTCTTGGGGTGAAGAAGGAGGAGCCCGAAGTGCAGCAGGGAACGTCAGCAGTGACAGGGACGGGCCTGGCCTCTGGATCTCAGGGGTGCAGCGGTCTCTGCTCGCTGGGACTGCTCCTCAGCAGAGGGGAATGGGAGAAGTGAATTATTGATGTATGAGAAATGAGCTCAGTGTGTTATTTACATCCCTGGAATGTCCCAGGCCAGGCTGGATGGGCCTTGGAGCAGCCTGGGACAGTGGGAGGTCTCCTGCTCATGGCAGGGGTGGCACTGGATGGGATTTAAGGTCCCTTCCAACCCAAACCATCCTGGGACTCTGAGCTTTGCTGTATTTTGATCCTTATTTTATTTGGATGCTGAGTTCAAGATCCCAATTTTCCACGTTAAATTGTAAATGATCTCTTGCTGAGTTACCTTAGAGAGCCACTGATTTGGCTGGTGGGTCTGGGTTGGTTTCTCTCCCTGGTTTTGCACACGCGCATCTGGAATGTTCCTGGATGTCAGAGCTGCTTTGAAAGTTGCATTTCACAATATTTAAATACATAAAATCCAGTGCTTTTAGCAGCACTCCCAGGGCAAACACCAGCAGCAGCAGCGGTGCAGCACTGGGGCAGTTTGCGCCCCTTGCAGCGAGGTCTGAACTCACACTTTACCTTTTCCCAGGTCCTGTCATTAATGTGATGTCAAAGCAGTGAAAGAACAACTCCCACTGAAGGTCTCGGGTGCGCCCCATTATTTTGAAAACCATGGTTTACAACTTCCAGGGGAGTTCAGACCATGCATTAACATTCACCAACTTGGGTGCAATTTCGCCCACCCACCATTTCTTCGCCATTTAAAGTTGTTTTCATCTTCCCGTGGAACGGCACATATTGTCATGATCTCCTTAAACTGCAGTTTGGTAAATGACTTGTTTAAATTTAAGGAAAAGAGGTTGTTGATAAGTATAGTTTTCTAATACTCTTCCTCAGCTGTCATTTACTTTGACTAAATTTATTTAAACCACCTTAACCTTTCAGAGAAAGGCCAGGAGATGTTTAAAAGAATAATATGTGTCTGACATTTTGGTTTACCAAAAGGACACCATCATAATTCTGTAGTGCCTCCGTTAAAAATAAGCTAAGAAAAGAAAACTAAAATCTCTTTTTTCTTTCTGCTTAATTTTGAAAGAAGGGAAGGGAATTTGATTGATCGTTGCGTTAGGGAGTGACCTGCAGAGGTGAGCGCCGATGCATTGATCTGTCACTGCAGCTGAGAGGCTGCCACGGGCAGGGCCCTGCCTGAGGAGCACCTGGGAGGTTTCCGAGCCAAAGGTGGCATTTGGGTGCAGCTCTGGAGCAGCTGGCTCTGCCGGAGCCCCGCTCTGCCTTCTCCGGGGTTCCAAATCCCTTTGGTTTGGGCGTGGAGAACACAAACCTAGGCCAGCTTTGAGCTGCTCCTCTCCTGCTCTGAGATGTTTCCATTCCGACACGCCCAGGTCTCAGGGGTTTGTTGTCCAAGTCGCTCTGTGTGTTAAAGGCGTTATTGTCTAATTAGCAGTAATTTCAGCCTTGCAGAGCTCCTGCCACTGGTGTGTTGTGCCCATGTGTGGCACATGGCCTGAGTTCACAGCCAGCTCAGGGACAGGGTTTTACAG
>VYZT01052307.1:0-14380 GCA_013400735.1 Pomatostomus ruficeps
AAAGGAAGTATTCCACATCTTGCAGTGGGAAATATGTAAATATCTTGGATCATCATTGAATAGAAAAATGGTGACCACAAAAAATATATTAATTGAAAAGGAACCTTTGATTCTGCTGCACATAATTTCTTGTTTTGCCTACATCCAGATTCAGACATTTTTTGTTTACTTTTTCAGTACCCTGACTTGCATTTTCAGCCTCACAGAAAGCAAGCACTACTTCTGAACCCGTACCTGTAGTTGACCACTCAGCTGTCCTTCAGGACAAGAAAGTATAAAGTTGAGCAGTACAGAAGATTCAATTGGTCAAAGTGTTCTCAAGGTCAGCATTGGTTTTAGGTGATTCTGGATTTAGGCAGCTTCCAGCTACTTGTTTTCTCTTAATAGCCAACTCCAAGTGATTTTTGCTTTGCAAACAGGATTTTGGAGAGTTCAGTCATCCATTTTCTTATTTTTTTTCTGAAATTGACTCTTTGAGATGGATAATAAATGGTTCTGGATTAAAATATTTGAACTTAAAAATATTTGGATTTCCCCATTGTGTCTTTACTCCTGTTCTCATACATGAAGAATGCCATAGAAACATAGAATTGTTTGCACTGGCAGGGATCTAAAAGATCATCTCGTTCCAACCTCCCTGCCATGCTCAGGGCAATTTTCAGTGGATGAGATTGCTCAAAGCCACATCCAACATGGAATTCTTCCAGGGATGGGGCATCCACAGTTTCCCTGGACACCACCGTCAGAGTCAAGAATTTCTACCTAATACCTGATGTGAATGTGTCCTCTTGTACTTTAAAACATTTCCCCTTGTCCGATCTCTACATGCCTTTGTAAAGAGTCCCTCTCCAGGCTTCTTTGGACCCCTTTGATACTGGAAGTTTTATAAGGTCTTCCCAGGGTCTTCTCTTCTCCAAGCTGAACAGCCCCAGCTCTCTCAGGCTGTCCTCATGGGAGAGATGCTCCAGACCTCTGATTCACTTAAAGGCCCTTCTCTTGACCCACTCCAACAGGGCACATCCTTCTTGTCTTGGGGGCCCCAGAACTGAACACAGTACTCCAGGTGGGAGGTCACGAGAGCAGAGCAGAGGACAATCACCTTCCTTGACCTTCTGGTTGCATTTCTTTTGAGGTAGCCCATGACACAGTTGATTTTGTAGGTTGCAAGCACACATTGCTGGTTCATGTCAAGGTCCTCATCCACCAACACCGCCAAGTCATTATCCTCAGGGCTACTCTCAATAAATCATACACACCTAGGCATATGGACTACTGCTTTCATAAAACATAGTTATTTGTTAGCAGAAAGAGAGCAAGACGAATGTATGGTGTATAAATAATACTGTAGGCAAAAGAAACAAAGACTGCTTCAACCATTTTAAGTCAGGGAGAGTGAAGACAGCAATATGAAAATGTTTTGACTTTGTGAGCTTGTTTATTTGTATTTAGACTTCAATTCTTTTCGCTATTAAAATAAATTATCTTAGTGCTTCGCTAAAAAAGGACGTGAACTTCACAATCTGAAGGACAGGTAAGGATATGTATATATAGGTAGATAGATAGATAGATATAGACATATATAGGCAAGAAAATATTTATAAGACCATAAATTAAAAATCTTATTAAATATTCTGTAAGGATAAAAGCACTATGAATCAGCTTGGATGCACTTTTCAATTGCTTTACTTGAAGTGTTATAAAAGCTCATAAATGGATCAGTATCTTTATTCTAATTTATTCAAGGTGTATAACAATTTTTTATAGATATGAAAACTGACCTATTTATACATCTGTAAAATGTTGCTCCACATAATTGGAATAAATATTTCAAAAGGAAAATGCTATGATTAATTATTTCACCCAAAACCTAAAAAAAAAAATACATTCATTACAGTGCAAGGTTATAATATCCAGTAATACTCCCAAAAATTATTTTGGGGTGAAAGAAGTCAATTCACTTTGTAAAGAATACTTTTAGATAGCTTAAGACATTCTTCCCAAATGGCATGGAAATCCAAATCACTTTTCTATAATGAATGTCAGTGCCCAAATAGCAGGACTGCAAATAAAGTTCATGCTTCATTTCTGATAACGTTCTGAGACACTTGCAATTGATTGACTACTTTTGCATCAGGCTGGTCACCGGTGTTCAACTGCAGGCCACAGTTCATATTGTTTTCATTTTTGATGAGTCAATGAAGAAGATAATAAATCATATGCTTTAATTTCTCACAGTACTTGGACTCCACAGGATTTAGAAATTGTTTTCAACTTTTGCAGACTCCAAACAGTGCATTCAGCAATCCTTATTTTAGTGACTTTATTTGTACGTGATCTGTATCACCATGCTTCTGCCACTTAGAGATTTATCTTTTCCATTTTTAAGAAAAACTTGAAGTAGCTGTTAATATTCCAAGAGGACTGAGATTTAACCCCAGGAGTTTGCTGTTAGCAAGTTGTGCCTTGAGGAAAAAATGAATACGCAAGTTTGGCTGTTCAATTATTTCACTTTTGAAAAAAAGAAGTGATTCACTTGAGCTTTTGGGAGTAGATTTCATGGGAGAGGATGCTAGCTCCATGTTTAAATACGTATTTTGCACTGCTCCTAGAAGAAAGAACACAATGTGTGATGACCAAATTAGAGTAATTGATCTCATGGAGATCTTTACAAATAAAAAACTATTAAAATAATATTTATTTGCATAAATAAATACCTAACCCAGGGTTTCTACCATTGTATAGGACAGACTATGATGTTTGTTGAGGTAATTAATTTCCATTATTCACCAAAATCTACTGTTCAGAAAAAATGTCCATTTGCTGGTTAGCAGAAGGTTTTTTGGAACATATGCATTGGACAAGGAAGGATTAAAAAGATTAGAACCAGACAGGGGAATAGAGAGAACAAAATTTAGCTGGTAGTTTGCATGTGAACATCTGAAAGATCTTCACCTAATGTATTTGTTGCAAGATTTGGATACACTCATACAAACACTTGAAAACAATCATTTTTGTCAGATGAAATTGCAGTCAGGGAAGAATATGAATATTCTGCCTGCCAAAGAGCAGGATGGACATCAGTTTGGCCTACCTGGAAAAGCTCCCTATTGTGGTCTACCTAGAACACGTCCCCACAGTATAGGACACATACGCTGGAGTCCCTGCTGGTGTGTTTTGGCGTTGATTATGGTATTTACTTAAAACTTTTCAAACATCTCTTGTCTTTTTGTACAGTACAGTTCAAACTACCTCATCACTGTCACATGGTTGGGATTTTGTATATGATTTAACACATGTAGTATGTGCCATCCAGTTTATGAATCACGGCATTTCCTTATTACTCTGATGAACAGGCCTATAAAGTAAAATAATTTATACAAAATAATTTATCCTACATTTTGCCTAAGTCTTTCTGTCTTTAAGTTATGGTAGGTTTGAACTGTACTTCAGAGATGTCTAGTATGGAATTTTCTCTTTCTAATGTAAGAAGTACTATTGACACTGTATGATTCAGGATATTTTACAGTAGTCTGGAATGAAGACCTGTTCTTGGCTTAGCTTTGTTAATCTGATTCAGTTAACCAAGTATAAAATAAGTGTTGTAGAAAGAATTGGTTGGGTTTCAGATCCAATTGGAAGTTCACATTCAATTTATAATTTCCCTGAAATTTTAACTAATGTTAAAATTGTAATATGCTATTTCTACTAATGGATTGATTTAATTAGGTTAACCAAATTGAAGGGCTTTGTGTAACAGATATAACTTTAGTTCAAATCTTGTCCATAAGTAGAAACAGGGAATATGCTATGGATAAAATAAAAACAAAATTGAAAACATTCTGCTTCATTTAAATGAATCCAGAGCAAAATCTACCTTGAGATACTTAAGTGTGCATTAACCACTAGTGGACAGGTTGGAGGGGAAACATGTCTAAAATCAAAATCTTCGTGTAAAATTCTATTTTAAGGGAAATACAAGTGTTAACAGCTATAGTTGTAATGAAACAATAAGTATAAAGAAATAATGAGGTTAGGGATTTGCAACTTTGTAGCCTAGATATTTGACATTATACTGTACTAGGAATTGATAGGCTTGATAGCAAAAACTAGGCCCTTTGTTTCACAACCTCTGAATAAAATTTTACCAAAAGCATAATTGTGACATGAATAATGTGTTTGCTTTGTGAATTTTATTTGAGCATTTTCCAAATAGAGATGTGAAAATACTAAAACTCAGTAAAAAAAAGAATCATTAGGAATGGAATTGAAAGAATTATTTATAAGAAAGGTCAACATTTTAAGGATATTCTAATACTGAAAGGAAGAAAAAAGTGTTTAAAAATGCAACCAGACCAAAGGTAGAAATATATTATTTTATCATAACATGAAAACCAGTTTTCTGAACAGCTTTTCTAACAGGACATGGAGATACTCTTGGATATATATGGACATGTGTGAACTTCATAAACTTTCGTTTGCTCCCACAGCCTTTGTTTTATAGTGTTCAGAATCCCCAGCTGAAATTAAATGTGTGAGGTATGGCAAACCACCAGAGAGAACAAGGTGTTAAAAATGTTTTGAGTTGGTGTTATGTATGCTATGGCTGTTTGCAGCAGATATTTTCCAGGCTGTTTAAAATAAGAATCTCCCTCCAGTTGGCACTTGTCACAGGATCACAGAACAAACTTGTGAATTTGCTGCTTACAAATGACAATTGTGAAGATGTGCATATAATTTTAGTCTTTCTTGGACATGTAGATCATGATAACTTTCTAAGGATGATAAAAGAGCAGATTAAATTTAACCATGGCAGTTCAAATCAATCTAATTCAGTTCTTCTGAGACTCTGTCCTGTATGCAGTCCCAGAGAGTGATCATTCACTTCTGCTCCCTCCAGAGTTTCATTGCAAAGCTGGATGAGCATCAAGATAGTTCTTGCAAGAGCCGTCACAAGTGAGGGATGGGCTAGCCCAGTGAAGGACAAGTGAAAGCAGCAATGACAGACTGGAGAAATTTTTTAGACCTTGCCCATGGAAAATTTAGAATCATAGAATAGGTTTGGTTGGAAGGGATCTTTAAAGGAGTTCTAATCTAATCCCCTTGCAATAAGCAGGCACATCTTCAACTAGATAAAGCTTCTTAGAGCCCTGTCTAACCTGGCCTAAAATTATTCTAGGGATGGGACATTTGCCACTTCTCTGGGCAATATGTTCCAGTATTCTAGTTTGGTTTGTTTTTTTTTTTTTTTTAATGATCATGTTAAGGCCATTCATAAAATTTAATTTTTTTAAAAAATCAAAGAACTATGTTTTAAATTTAATCTTTCAGGAGGGAAAAAATTAAAATTATTCATTCAATTTGAAAAGGTATGTCAAGCTAAAGCATCTGAATATTTCCCTCCCATAAGGGAGAGGCCAGGAAAACTGAAACCTGAAGTGATTTCCTTAAGGTCATAACCAGAAGATAACAGAACAATGAAGAAGAGAGCAATTTTCCCCATCTCTTCAGCACAAAATCAGTTCCCTGTCCACTTCAAATGGCACCTCCTTGCAGTATTAACTTCAACGAGTCTAACTTTTGATATTTTCAAGCTTCAGTTGTAGCCTACTTATGCATTAGGAGATTTTAAAAAGCCCAGTTTCTGACAGAAAGATTTTGATGACTGATACATATGATTTTTAGCTGCTTTCATTCATCATAACAAAGATGAATCCTAAAACTGTGCTTCCATCATCCTTCCAAATGACAATTCACTGTAATCAAGTTTCCCTTGCAAGATTTGTTCCTTTTTTCTTTTTTTCAACCCTATGCATGAGACTTCCATTGAAGCCTAAGGAAAAATACTCAGTATCATTGTTGTTTTCTTTTGAAAATACAGATAAATGATCTGAGTAGTTATTTTAATAGATTTTATTAGCCATATATCTTTTCACTTTTTCAACACAAACAGCTATAACACAACACAAAATAACACTGATCTCTTATGTTTTTAAAATGGAAAACAGTCACATTTATTACATAAGTGAGTTTGAAAATGTATGACCAAATATTTGCTAATATCAACTCTTTTCCTAATGAGAAGGAATATTTTGGCCCTTTCATTGAAAGACTAAATCAGCATGAATTGACCAGAGATGTAGCTTCTATGTCTGAAGCAGTTATTGGCCTTTTTGTCAGAGTCTAATGACTTTTAGAATTCAGTCCTCTTTTTGTCATCACATAAACACACATACACATGCAAACACAGATACGTATATAGATATATATATATATACAGAGAGAGACAGAGAGGAATTGTAAAGAACAAGAGTAACTCATTTTGAAAACCAGTGGTACATTTACAACGTGAGGCTTTTTGAGGCTGGCACAGGTTTTATGAGAAATCTAACTATAAGCGAATTGAAATTTAATATGTTAAAGTGATCGACAGTACATGCTCAGGTAGCATATAAAAAGAAATAGTCCTTGCCACAGTCTTTTGCAATTGGACTCATTATCTTCTTATCACTTTAGGACACAGTGGCTGTGTATCTATTGTTGCTCAAAGTCCCACTTTGAGCAACAATAGATTTATCTAGACTGTCAACATATTGGCTTGTGTATTAGTTTAAATTACAGGCAGATGTCAGTAAGGTTTTTTTAAATTCTTCTGAACTACCTGTAAATAAATTCAGTTACAAAATATAAAATGGTTTGAGGTAATTTTTCTTTTTTCTTGTCTCTGCCCTGATGAACTTTTGTTTATCATTGAAGAGATTGAAGGTCAAAAGGACTGTGCTGGCCATTGCTAGCCCAGCTAACATGCAAATTGTTTCTGATCTATTTCTGAACTAGATTTCTGATCAAATGAAACTTCAGGGTATAGAAGTTATGTCTAGGCTGTCGCTATTAAATCTGAGGGAAACCAGTTTTGGCAGAATATTGCATATTGGTTTCATAGACATATGAGAGGGGACCATACTGTGAACGTGAGTGATGTTTGAATGGCCTTGGCTAATACCCAGTGATTTGGAAACTGATAACATCTTGCTTTTGTGTTGTAGGTTTATACAGACTTCATGCTGTCTTCCTGTTGTGCTGTAAGACCATAAGGCAGTAAGAAGCAGAGTGAAGAGATCGGGATATAAAAGCACTTTGATCAAAGATATACCCAGTTTTAATAATTACAAAGTATGTTCTGTGCAAGAGATGGTGCAGTGAGGGAGAGAAGCCAGGTATCTTAGCGTGATAGTTTTTTAAATGACCACCCTGTCCCTTCACAGAGGTGGTGCAGTCCCACGCAGAGATTGGACAGGTCATTGTGGTTGTTCCTGTTAAGGTGCGCCTTATGGAAATGCTGGATCATTAAGTTTCTCTGGGTTTCTTTCCACTCCCTGATCTTCCTGAATATGCAAGAGAACCTCAGGTCTACTCTCCTGTCTCCTGAGAATCTTTACAGAAACTCCTTGACTTCAGTAGGCTTAATTTTCCTTAATTATAAAGAGTAGGCAGAATACTTTGCTAGTGGCTAGTCATTTCCAGCCACAGAGCTGCCTTCTGATTTTCCATCATCCTTGTTGGCGCTTACAATCTTCTGTTTCTGAGTACTTCTGGACACTCATATTGGTTTATGATCATCAGATTTGCTTGCAGAGTGTGGCTCCCTATTTGCTTGAGCACACCAAAACTATTCTGTTTGGGAGAGATGATTCATCATATTTCATCTACTGTGGTTGCAGAAAAAGCTGGTAGAGTTCACAGCTTTATGCTGACAGCTATGCTAATTTGGCCTCTCTGCTATACCTTCTGATTGAGAATCAGGATCACTGATTGCAGTGGTATAAGCTGGAAAACAAAGCCTTGTATGTCCAGTCACATTCAGCACAATTATTACAGAATGATTTTCCCCTGTTTCTCACAGAAGATGTGAAATGGGAGATCAGGACAATGTACAATGTCATCCAGACCAAGAAAAAAGGGGGCAATTTTTGAAGGCACGAACATCAAACCCACAACCTAATAAGGTGTTCATAAAGCAGTTCTGATTCTTAGTTACTCATCCATCTTAGTTTCACCACATTGCAGAGCACGGTCTGACTCTACTTCAGCCTTGCAGGTGAAATGGCAGTAGGAGAAAAATTGAAACAGAGTAATTGTCATAATGCCCAAGGTACTAATGACTTTGAGCTGATAAATTGTTCACAAACCTGCTGTGTGTCAAATATTGCTTTCCAAAGCAAGAAGCACTGATTTCTACATGAATGTTGATATCACATGTTAAAAAGAAAGACTCTGATATGAGGTTTCACAGTGTATATGAAATGATGAAGTATCTGAAAGAGTGGTATATGGCTTTGGTTAAAATAACTAAATTCAGCTGTCTACACAAAAGTTGTTTAGTGTGGGCCCTATTCTGAAGGTATAGTAAATATAGCCAAAAGTGTCTAGAAAGGAGTTTATGTGATCAGCCAGGAGAAGTATTTTTCTGGTTGTCTGAATGACTGTTTAAATTCCACTGAACCTTAAGTTCATGAATAGGCACCTCAATTTTCCCACTCTGGGGACTTGGTTCATTTACCTACACAAGGACATCTCTGTATGTAAGAGATCTAAGAGATGGGACTAATTTTAAAGGTGATAAAGGATGGATGCATGGAAGACCTGTGCTCTTCTGAATAGGCGCCAAGCCCTAACATGGTACCCAGGACATCTCAACAGACATTGCACTTGTGATCAGGCAACAAAATCAAGCCCTGGCTTTCATGAGCTGAACACCATAAAGAAGCATGGGGTATCTAACAGACCTACATTCAACACACAAGCAGCTGAAAATAAAAATCTAAACAACCAAATAAAAAACCCCAAATTTCAGTAATGGACTACAATAAAGAAGTAGCATCCGACTCAAGCATTTCTTCTGCCAGACCATGCACTGGGAAGCCCTCTTATGCTTAGGATGGAATTTCCAGTAAGTGAATTCCTCACAAAGAGTATCCACATCAAAAAAAAACATTAGCTGGTAACAGTGATTCAAATGCTGATCTGTTCAAACTCAGAGCAGAGATCTGAATGTCACCATCCAAGTGACTCAGCTAAACTGTTACATATTTACCATTCTCTCCTGGACTATCTGTAAGCAAACCTGTAGTTGTAATAACTTTTAAATGAAATGCAAATCTCTTCCCCCCAACCAGTCTACTGATCCACTTCTTAAATAAATTATCTTTTAACAATTGAAAGAGAAAAGAAAAATAGTATTTTCCCAAAAGTAATTCTAGTGTTCAGTAAAGCCAGATTCTTAAAAAAAGCTGGCTGAATGCTGGGAACACAGCCTAAAGAGAGTCTCCTATGCTGTTCAGAAGCTGTGTATCTTCAAAACTTTGCTTTCAGATACATGAGGATAAAGACATTTATTCTGAAGGTCAGGTTCTCACGTAAGGGATATTTATAGCTAAACTGGAAATTAGGAACAGAGACTGTCCTGTATTTTTCTGGGGCTTGTACTGCTAAATTGATATCCAATTTTTCTGTAAGCAGACCAGAATGAATAGACATTGAGCATTTATTTCATTTTTTATTAATCTTTACTTACCTAATGGAAGAACTTTAAATGTAATTAACTAAAAGCACAACAAAGAAAAAAGTTAATGTGGCCACCTTGAAAGCTGAGTATTCAATATTTAAAAAGAAATTTTAACTACCAATAGCCTTGAGATCTATGAAATATTTTTTCCAATTAAATAGTACACTTGTGAACACTTACGTTATTTTACCCTTCAGTGAAGAAATGTTGTGCCAAATTACTCTGTGGAGAGTGCTTAGGATTTGTGCATGATTTTTCTTTTTTGTGCATTTTGTGCATTAATTTCTTTTATTGGAGCAGCAAAATTTCCTTGTGGCATGTATTATAATAACAGACACAAAAGTAAAATAATATTTCTACCACCTAATGCATTTTAACTCTGTCACAAGCCAATTTAGATATTTCTAAAACTTTAACTTGTAATCTTGAAGATTTATATTAAATCTTTATGTTAAAATCTGATCTATATTAAAATACTTAACATAAATGTTTGTGTTATCCAGTTACACGATATTTTTAAATACTTACTAATTATTGAACTTGACTGGACAAATATTTTCTTAAATTCAAGACTTAACCACATGTACAATAAAGTAGTTAGAGATGAAGTCTTGACAAATGCAGGTAGTGTTATCACTTTCAAATTAAAGCTATTATAAGCATTTTTGCTAGCCACAATTGCTGGGCTAACTCTAAAAATAAAGCTGTAACTGCATTAGTAATCAGAAGGTTTGTTGGTTTTTTTTGCTTCAGCTTGGCTGAGAGTCTCATTATTCTTCTGTGTATAACAAAATGCTGCTTATCAGATACACACAAAATGTTCTCTCTTCAGTATTTTCCACAAAAGATTCCTTTGTTACAATCTATATAAAAACTTTTCCCAGTTCTACTTTACAGCACATGCTTTTGTTATTGAACACTATTTTAATATTTGGTTTAAAGAATGATTCAGCAGTTGTCTTCTTGACAGCATTTTAAAATCTTGCTAGTGCAGAGTCTCCAGACTCTCTAGAGATAAAAGATGTTGGAAAGGGAGGTCAATGTTTGCTGTGCAGGAATTGTATGAAGACAAGCCCTTGGACTGTTAAACTGAATCTTTTCAAACACCATTTATGTAGTTAATTTTACAGTGTAAACCATTCTCTTTAAAATAGATTTGAAAGGGATTTGCTAGCTATTCTAAGGTTATAACTATAAAAGCAATTTACCAAATTTAACCTCTCCAGTTATTCTCACTGAGTGTGTAAGAACCATAATTCTTTTGAAGAGTTGGCAGTGAATTGGCAGAGTCTTGAAAAGTAAGACTATTGTTGGAACAGTTGTGATACAAAGAAGCATTCAGTCCTGAGGATTCAGAGTCAAGCGGAGCATTAGCCCGCTAAAGTCATCCTAACCTGGTGATCAAAGAACATCTAACTGCAAATGTCTGCTTGATCTCACAGTACCCAACGAATTTCTGCCACAAAATAACTGATATATTGAAATAAGATACATAAAAAGGATGTAATATTATAAGGATACAAGAATCCTAATAAATTATTGATATGATACAGAGTGTAGCATGTGCAACTACCAAACTTCCACATCTGCACAGGAAGTTGGATGTAGAGACAAATCTGTGAGAGCAGGTGATAAAAAATTAAAGTCTTGGGGATGTCTGCGTAAATTCAAAAAGCTGGAGGAGTAAGGGAATGGTATGATATGAGCAATGCATAACGACTTACTGAGATTTCAATTCTGAAGAGGGAATGCCATGTATTAAAATTGCTGAATGTAAATCCAATATTATGAAACTAAAACATTTTGTTAAGTTCTTATGAGCTCTATAAGTCTGGAGGAGCTGTTGAGCAATTGTCTGGGAAATTAAAATAAGTAAACCTATGGTGTTATTATGACATTATATATTGAATTAAGAATTTAAGCTAAGAGTAATACAGAGTAAATGTACATCCCATGTAAAATGAGAACATCCTTTTACATTGGAAAGAGGTCTGTTTTCTTGTCTGTTGTTAAGAAGACTCTGGATTCTGGAAAGCTTCATATTATATAATAGACTTTTTTCTCTTTTTTCTTTCAATTTTTTTCCTCAAAATTAGTATAACAGTTTACCTTTAAATTATCCACAGTAATATTTCTTGAACATCCCTTTACAATGACTTTAGGATTCCAAAGTGACTTTAAGAGTGACTATCTTTTCAAACACTCTGATGTTAAATAAAACCTAAGTATCATAACATTTGAGAGTTTTTAGTCTCTTAGAATTTAGCACATACATTTGGAAGCTCAGTTTTTGTCTATGTGTCGGTATGTACACAAGTGAGCATTATACACATGCGTTTGGTTGGTTTGAAGTGACAGAAACAGTATTAGACACACAGTACAGAGACACTATAGATTGACTGTTACATTGCACCATACAATTTAGTTCTTATGTTAGAACTCTGATGGCTGTCAGAAGGCCATGATCTAAAACCTGGTTTTGCTATTAATATTAAACTTCATAATTTAAAATAATATTAAATTCAAATTTAAACCTCTCAAGTTAACTCTTCAGGTGTAAAAACAGGGAAAAATTGTATTACCTTTCTAGATCATGATTTCTAAGAAAATAAGAACCATCTTATCCACACAGTATTATTAAAGTCAAGTGATGGCTGGATTTATTCAATGCATTGGCTGAAACTAAGTTTGAATAGCATAAACTGTATTTCACCTGTAGGCAACTCTGCTGGAATCTGTTTCATGAACTCATATCCAGATTCACCACTCAACTGTTCTCCTTTATTGGGATACCTAGGTTTGGCTGTTTATTTTTGTTTGTGTGTATGCATAAATTTTAAATGTACTTGCATATTTTCCAACTCTTGCAAATATATCTGATTTGAAACCAGAATTGAAATCACAAATTGAATAGCCCAAAATAAGAGAACATTCAGGAAAAACAGTGAAGTAAATTCAAACACATGAGATCTACCTACTATACATTCTGATTTTCTGCCTATCTGGAATAAAACAAGTTTTTGTTCTCCAGTATGTCTTAAAAATAAGGATTTAGTCAAGGAGGGGGTTAAGTTTAATTTTATGTTTGGTCTCATTCAGTTATTGATTTACTCTTCTTTTTCAGTTGTGTCCAGAGTCAGTTTTTGTCTCAGATAGTGAGACTACTGGAATATACAAAAACTGCATATGTATCTGAATATATTTGTTAAACCCAATGTACAAATAAAAATACTCAGTAGGAAAGGAATAAAACTTTTATAAAAATCTGAAAACTAAAAAAATTCTGTCAAGGAAAAGTCTAATTTCCTCTGGGGAAGGTGAAGTCTAATATTTTCATACCTGTCAAAGCCACCCAAAATACTTTGTTTATGAACACCATTAAAATGTTTGTTTTGAGCCAGTTTGTCTGTAGGGTGAAGTCAGTCTACTGTGTGTCAGCACCCCACAGAGTACAGTGACACTTCTTTTGTTTCCATCCTGAATTGCATATCAAGCTTGCTGATCTGGCTGCATTGGCACTGATGCATCTTTCTATCTCCCATCTTACAAACCGAGGTGTTGCACTGAGCACGGATGCCACATGAGAGTGGTAAACCACAGGAGCATCAGGACACAGTCACTAGAGGACAGCAATGCTCAGTCTGGGACGGACATGAGGCTTCTCATGAGGGTCTGTGGGTCTTAGAGGGCAAAACTGAGTAATGACCTAGAAAAACAATTTTCCTTAGAACCACAATTCTATTTTAGGAGTTTAGCATTTAAAATTAAAATAGAATATCTGGTTCTATATTTCTCATGTACACAAATTCCAAAAGACTAGGGAATTTCAGATGGGTATAGACTGTGGAAATCGTTTGCCTCATTGAAAAACTATATTTTGCTATATAAAAAATAAATGCAAATACAAAACCATCTATGGTTGAAGTTGTTTTAAACTTCTGAATGTTTCTACGCAGGTAAAAAACTCCTTTTATCCCAAAAACCTGTAAAATCTTTTTCCTGCATAATGCCTTCTCAATACCTTATGTAAGTTATTATATTATGGAATTCCACTTTATCTGAATAAGCAACCAATTACAGAAACTGTACCAGATGCCAATTGTATCAAACCAAAGATCAAACCATTTTCTCCTAACATACAAACACCTGTAAGAATTCCAGAATATTTCTGTTCTACATCGAATAAACTCAGAACTTTCATACATGTATTAAAATGTGGTTGCACCTTGTGATTTCTTTCAAACAGAGTAAATCAAACAAAATACAAGAGAAAACTTCAGACCAACCACTAGCTTTGTGAAGATAGTTCTCACGTTGGTTAAGGGATGCTCCTGTGTGTATGTCTTGCTCTGTCCATCTCCTGGGTCCCACAGTGTTGTGGTTTTGATCTTGGCTAAGTGCTAGGCACTCACGGCAGCCGCTCACTCATTCCCTCTGCTGCCACAGCTGGGCAGATGAGGGAAGGAGAGGGGAAAAAAAAACCTGAGGGAATTAACTCAGAGGTCTATGAGTTAAGATAAGGAACCAGGAGAAAACGCTCTAAGGACAAACCAGGCTCAGCTTAAAAGTTGCAAAAGTGAAAATTTATTACTACTTGAGTTAGAAGGAGGATATGAGAAATAAACTAAACCTCTAAAAGACACCCTTCTTTCTACTCCCCACCCCTCCCTCCCCCCTATTAACAGTGCAAGGGGGGTAGGGTGTGGGGGTTCAGGTCAGTCTATTTTTAAGATCTTCTTCTCCTGCTTAGGGAGAGGAGTTTTTTTTCTTCTACTTTTGCCGTGGGGTCCCTCCCACGAAAGACAGTTCTCTGTGAAC
>VYZT01052307.1:14557-35825 GCA_013400735.1 Pomatostomus ruficeps
GCCTCACCATGGGCTCACCATGGCCTGTAGAGGAATCTCAGCTCCAGAGTCTGGGGCACCTCCTCTCCCTCCTTCTCCACTGACCTTGGTGTCTCCATGTTGTTTTCCCTCACATGTTCTCACATCCTCCTCCTTCTCTAACTAAAAGCAGCTGCGTGCACATTTTGGTTTGATTTTTTCTTAAATATGTCATCACAGAAGCGTAACTAACCTTTCTAATTGGCCCAAACATAGCCAGTGACATGTCCATCATCTTCAGAGCCATCAGAGATTGGCTCTGCTGGAAATGGTGAAGAACTCCAGAAACTTCTCACAGGAGCCATCTTTATGGCCCCCTCCCCTCTTCTAAAACCACAACACATAGGATATCTGAGCTACTGAGCTGGTGTCCCTTTTTTATTTCTCCTTTGTCAGGAAATCCTATTTGGGGCCTGAGAAACTAAATTTGAATTATGTTTTTAAAATAACAATTGGTTGTTGGAGTGAACAGTTTCAGTTTTAGCAAATTCATATTTTTAAGAAAAATTCCTATCCTACTTCTCCTTAGAAAAATGTATTATGTCGTATATCTCCAGAAATGAAGACATGAAATGGTAGGTAAAACATCAAGTAGCTAATGCTTAGCATTTTGAGACTGTTAATTAGATGCCTTCCTGCTTTTTGTGTGATGAATATTTTGCCAATGGTTGCTAATTATTATAGCAATTAGGTTTAATAAGTCGTGAATTTCACAAGCTTAGGTCTTCTGGATTACACTTTAGCCAATAGGGAATGGGTGTTAATTAAGGACAAAGAAAAGAAGAATTAAGAAGATTTGATGGGTTTAAGGAAACAGCAATTAAACAAAGTGCTTGAGTGATTTGCATATTTTAATAAGTCAAGAACTCTTGGATGTTCAGGAAAAAAGTTACATTTTCATTAGTCAGTGTAATTTTCCCAAAAGGTCTCTTTTCAGACTTTAACACTTTGTCTCCAGAAATATAAGCCAAATGTCAATTTTAAAGTCTTTATTATTAGTGTTTGAAAATGGGTTCTAGACCTCAAGTAGGTAGTATTGGTATAAATATAAATTGGTATGTATTAAGAAGGTCCTGCACAGGCTACCTCACCTGCATCTGTGTCATGCTACCCAGCACCAAGAAACTCTATGTCCTGTGAAAAGCAGTTACATAAATACCTGGGGAAAAAAACCTTTTTTTGTTTTTTCCTGGTGAAAACAACAGAAAAGATTTGTAGGGAAGGAAATTCATCTTCTTCAATAGAGAAAGAGATCAGTGTACACATCAATGTTCAGTGACAGGACACTGTCAAACGTAAAGACTCTGTCTTGGTTCTGTTTTTTTTTATACAACAAATGAACAACCCAGCTGTTGGTGTGAGGAAAATCCACCTCAAGTTAGTTCTAATTCAATAGGAATAGTTCTGAACAGACTACAAAGCCAAATGATGTGGACAAAGAGTAGTTTTATTTAGAACTCAACCTCATTTTTCCATGCAAGAGTGCATTACACCTGGGCATTTTAATTGTTTAAGATTTTGCAGCTTAGTAAAATGTCTTACAAAGCACATTGTAAGGAAAACTCAAAGAGCATCCTCTACTAATAGTGTTTGTTCAGAACCAGCTTTTCAGCATTGAAATGTTAAAAAGTAGAAGATGATCTGAATGCAATTCATGCCAAGAGCTCCAGTTTCTTAATGATGATGCTATTGTGTTGTAAGTTAACATTCACAGTACTAAATTTACATGAGCCAAGAGGGGTGTAAACTGTTGATTTATTCATCAGCTAGTGAGGAATTGATGTGAGGAGTTGATCATTAGTGTCACAGAAACAATAGATCTATTGAAACCCACTAAATTTCAAACATCAAATTGCTGAAAATATCACACGGATGCCAGACTGGCAAATAGGACAGTGCTTCTGTAGAGCTCAATATAAGCCCTTTTATTTATTTTTTGGGGGAGAGGAGTTTCATAAGGCTACTTAATGAAGAGGTGAGCAGGAAATGAGGAGAAGTAACAGATAAGGAAAGAGAGAAAGTAGGTATGAAGAGGTTTTCTTGTCTGTGGATCAGGAAAAATTCACAGAATCATAAAATCATTAAGGTTGGAAAAGACTTCCAAAATCATTGAGTCCAGCCTTTGATCAGGCACCATCTTGTCAACTAAACCATAGCACTACATGCCGTGTCCAGTTATTTCTTGAATGCTTCCAGGGCTGGGGATCTCACCACTTCTCTGGGCAATCCATTCCAATGCTTGACAACCCTTTCAGTTAAGAAATTCTTCCTGATGTCCAACCTGAACCTCCCCTGGTGCACCTTAATGTCATTTCATCTTGTCCTGTCACTAGCTGCCTGGGAGAAGAGGCTGACCCTCACCTTGTTGCAATCTCCTTTCAGGTAGTACAGTAATTAGGTTGTAATACAGACTGTTTATTGAGCAGGAAAGGAAGAACATCTGCCAGTGCTCCCCACAAACCCAATGTCATTTCTACTACCAATGTTAAACAAAAATGTAATTTTATGTGTGTTGTAGGCATAATAACAGGAGAATCCTCATTTTCAGTAATAACACAGACAGCAAATACGTCACCTTTTACTGTGTAAATTGCCACTTATCATGGAACAGACAGTCATACAAACTTCTAAGGTAGCAGCACAATAAGAATAAGCATGACCAAAATAGCACTGCGCAAAGTTAAAAGTTCATTGATTGATAGAAATAATAACACAAAACCACTGGTAGTCACACAGGCTTAGCCATCTGCCACTGCAGTTACTACATCTTTCTTTTGTGGGGCTTGGGCTCTAGTAAACATAATAAAACATTTGTTCCATTTAGAAAGAGGCAGTTACAGTAATGTTGCCATAGGCAGAATAATAATAAAATCACCTTCCAGCTCTCCAGTTGCTCTTTAGCTACCAACGAAGTAATTTCTAAGCATGTGTTATCATTTCAAAGGTGAGAGTCAAAAATTCAGACTCATCCAGTCTTCTTAATTTCTGAATCCCACTAACCATAAATAATGTTGTATAAATAATAATTTACATAGAAATTATCACATTTCTGAGGCTGTGAGTGAAAATATCTTCTGCTGACCCAGCGGATCATTTGGGAGATGCTTAATCAAAGAACAACATAAAAGAAATACCACAGGTCTCTACACAATAAAAATGGTGTGTACAATAAATGTGCTGCCTAATCAGATAAAATTCAAAGATTGATAAATAGAGTTTATGGAAAGCAAACCTCTTCTTCATTTTCACTGAAAGGTTTTCATTATGGAAAATAAAATTATCTCCTTTAAGACCACTTTATAGTACCTGATTTCAAGCTTCATTGAATATCACTTTTATTTTGCATTTCTCTTTCACAGACATTCTGTGAATAGTTAATAACTAAATTATTTCTCTCTCATCTCATAAGAAACCAGTGAAATCCGAGTAATTTTGTATAGATGGCAAGGTCACTGGAAAGCTATACCCCTACTGTGAATATAGCCAGGGGAATGCTCTCAGTTAAGAGTGAGGTATATACCTCAGCAAAATATACAGGTCAGCATTCACTCTGATCCACCTAAACATGATTCTGCAATATACCTGGAGCATATCTGTCTAAACAACATGTCTAGATCATGTTTGATAACACAATGGCAAATTTTACCTGTGTGATGAATAAATGCTTGTCATACATTGTTTGGAAGATTATTTTGCAATTGTCTCTGATATTGAGTAGACAGAATATGATTATCAGTGACACAGTTGCTAAGTTTATTAAAATTATTTGGTGATAATAAACGAGCTCATGACTTCAGGCTGAGGATTTCATGCTTATGACTACTTCCTACTTGATATTACACATTGTTGGAGAAATGACCTTTAGCGACCTTTGATAAAAATGTCAAATGTCATGTTTCTCCTATTCTGCAGTGAACAGTCCATACCTAATGAATGTCCTAAATTTCAAGACAGGAGCTCAAAAGAGCACTTGAATGGGTGGAAATAGAACAAGGAAGACCAAAGACCTCTTGATAACCCTTGATAGAAAGGTCAAATGCAGGAACTGTGTGTTTTTGTGTAGTGGTTCATAATGAATGAGATTTTTGCTGTGTAAGGGTTATCTCTGTAAGAAAATTACATTTGCTCATTTAGTGATTTACAGTTCTTCCAAATGAGAATGTGTAATTGCTGTCAAGAAAGACAATCTATTTCCTCCCTTATTATACTTCTAATTTTTAAAAATCTGCAAGTTCCTTTGGTCATCTGTCTTTCTGACAAACACCTTGTGGTCATACTCTCATATTAAAGGCAGACTTGAATTAAGAGATGGATCTTGTGTTTAAAAGATTACAAGATTTAGGTTCACTATGATCACCAAGGAAAAGAACTTACACAGTCATAAACCTTCAACTAATTTATCATTCAAATCTTACTCATCTGAGAAATGTCTCTGATGGAGGAGGTGGAGCTGCTAACAAAATAATGTGAATACTTAACTAAAAATAAGAGTTCCAGGGTACAGGAAATGTTTCACTGCTGTTGTCTTTAAAACTGTACGTTAAACAAACTCAACTGGACTTTTCATCTTTTGTATTAAATGACACTTGACAGATAAAATTGTTAGGACTCTCTATTTCAAGAATGACAGCATAAATAAAAGTCTTTGGAGAACATGAAATTACAGTAGGAAGGAGGTAGAAAAGGCACCTTTGTTTTGTCCATTAAGAGACCAAATTTTCACAGTGCACATATGAAGGTTCAACTGTTAAATCTTTCATCTGAGCTCCCCATCCTTGAAATCCAGAACATGTCATTCTGACAGGATAGAGCTGACAACTTTATTTGTATCTCTAAATTACAAGCATGCAACCTGGAAATACCTTGTGTGCCCCAAAGTCCCCTAGACCATTTATTTCTATATCAGTCCATCAAACTCATTATCTACAGCATTCATGTTTAACTCATTTCTTTGTAAACCTTCTTGTAATCTGAAGCACCAATTTGAAAGTCTAACTGTTTATTTTGTATTTTGCTTTCAGAAAAATGTCATGTATGTCGTTTGGCATTTTCTTGACCAAGAAAATATATGCATAAGTGACAAAGCTCCACTAAGAAGTGACATCAATTAAGTGTCTGATGAGCACAATTACAGAGGTAGAGGAGGAGGCAAATAAAATAAATTAATATTATACAAGGAGAATAGAGACATATTACGTATGTGACAACTCTGCAATATTGCTATAACAATAGAAAATTTAAAATTTATCCAACCAAATCAAAAGGTAAAGAGGGCACAAGTGTGTCGGGGAACCACACAACAGAGATCTAATGATCTGTTAAAAGAGCATAATCTATTTTTGTTTCTAAAGAACCCAACAGCATCACAAACGAATACATACAATGGAGATAAAAGACCAATCTACTGACTACTAAAGTAGAGCAATTGTGCTGAGAAACCTCTTGGCTCTGTATACAGAGCAAGTCTAAAAATAATGTTTCTTCAGGAAAAGAATTTCAGTGCTAATTTGGGATAACAAAAAGACTTTTAAAATAAATGATCATTTATTGTCCAGATTCATATTCTGTCATTATTTAACATGTTACTTCAAGCCAGTAGGTTTCTGAGGATATTTTGTGTTTCCAGTAAGTGTCAGACTAGGAGACTATTTTTGCATTAGTTTCCAATTCTTAAAGGCTTTTCCAGCATCATGACTGTTACTGTCCTGGGATCCAATGCTGTTACAGATGCCAAACTATCTCAAAGACAGTTTTTTTGCTTGGCTGGGGGGTTTTTAGTTTGGGGTTTTTTTCCTTGAAGATAGTTCATCTAATTATTGGCAGATGAACTGTTATTAGTATGTAAGGTCTGGTGTTCTAGGACCAACTGCAGTGGTAGGATTGTTTATCACTGTGTCTTGACTACAGTCTCACTTTCTTTTATAAACATCTGTTGTCCATCACACTTCAGATTAGAACTCCAGAGTATGCTTAACGTTCAGTTCAGTAAAATACGGAAGCCTTTTCTTCTTGCCTAGAAACCGTCGGTATGAAAATCTATGACTGATGGTTTCTTTTTTGGAACTAGATGATCAGAGGAGCTGCTAGACAGCAAACCAATAGAAAATATTTAATTAAAAGAAATCACAAAATATGCAGACAAGAGAAACAATTTTAAAAAAAGTAAATTAATGTCTTATTTTAAAAATGCAAGCTTACATAAAAGCATCTTCAAATGGTTTTTAATTATTGAAATGTAAGTATTTGGTGCTTTCTGATTTCTGTAGGAGTACATTGTTTGTGAGTTTTGGAGGGGTATTCTTTGAGTTTGGCACATCTACTGATTACTGCATGTAGTGGCAATGAATTGCTCATGGATATGTATGACCATCTGATGGGCTGTGTGCTACCCCTGGTTGTCCTCTCCAAATAGATCCTTTCACCTCACAACACATCCTGCACAACCAACACTGCTTAACAGCTGTTATCCTTCAGGGACTTCAAACAAAATTTTTATGGGAGGAGAAAGTTGGGTCAGGGTGTTCCTCTCTGACATACCCCGCTTTCACATGCTTTCTCCATCATCTGTGCCCCAAGCTGTGTTTTTATATATGGGTAGGGAGAAAGTAAAGCAGGGAGAACAAGTAATGATCTATGCACTAATAAAGATAATTAATCTTTGACATTTCTCTGCACATGCACATAAATTTTCTTTGGTACTGCATATTTCAAAGTGACAGATCTGCCAAGGCCAGACTTTGCCACATACACATATACACTTTTGATGCAGCTGGTTCCTTGGACTGCCTGGCAGTTATGTGTCTCAGTAGGCTGATGGAGGACAAGGACCTTTGCTGCATGGTAAAACCAGGACACAGAAATAATATGGTTGGTTTTGCAGGCATTTGTTTACATATGAGAAGCTCTCCGCTTGCTTACAGACACACAAACACTTATTTATGGACATTTGCTGCTTCTGTAGCACCCCTAACTGCAATATCCCAAGATGTTTGAAATGCCTAGTCTAGAAAATAGAATGTCTACAAAAGTATGGAGATGTTCTAGTAAATATATTAGAATATAAAAAGCTGGTTACTAAAGGATGGTTAATTTTCAATTCTAAGATAGCTGATTGTTTATAAGAATCAGGGAAACAGGTAGAATTGCCTGTCACTAAGCATGCTCAGGGGTTTTACTTAAGGTCTTTCTGCATGCATCTATACTGTTCTGTCAGTTTGGAGTTCCAAATTCCCTCATCTCACAAACTAGATTGGTTTTAGTTCTTTGACTCTGGGTGAAAGCAAAACAAGTACTTATTTGTCAGTCAGGAACCCTAGGGCTGAGAATGGACTGTGTCACATTTAATTCCCCTGGTCACAGGAATAATCATGGTCTCAGTGACTCAAGTCAGACTTTGGTCTAAGATTCTACACTTGAGATAATGAAAGCCAAGACAAATGAGAGTCCCTAGATTCTATATGAGATGTCCACCCCCACTGCAAGAACCCTCCCCAGCATAAACCCTGGAGTAAGGCTCATATCTTTAATTACATATTTATGTGTCTTGTGAATGTTGATAGAAGAGACTTAGTCTAAAACTGGTGTAAATACAATGTTAATGATCAATATATTGCATATAAGAAGACATGAGAGATGAGTATTTTTGCAGTTTTAAGTTCTTAATTCATACAGTCCAAGCCTGCTTCACTGTTTTTAATAGGATTCATGACAGCTAATTACTTTTATGTATATATATATTTATTTATATTAGACATAAAACATCTGAATGTGCTGTGTTCAGTGGACACATTAAAGCCCCCAAGAATCTGACTTTAATATTGTTTAATTTCCTGCATGCATAGTTCTTGAATTCTTGGTTGATACTGGAAACATTTCTCTAGATGTGTAAGATTTCCTCATGAAATTGTGAGCTTGAGTTCCCATTTTTATATTTCTATGAAGTTGAAAATTCCAGAGGTGGCAATACTATAATACTACCTGGGGCTGACAAAAAGGTACAATAATGTTTAGCCTCAATGAGCCTTCCTTATGTCTTCATAAGGAAGCACCTTTCATGTGGAGCAAACAATTTTTTTCAAATATAATTGAATTCAACTATAGAAGGTAAGCAAGAAACCAATATATAGTGAATGAAAAAATTACCATCAGGTTAGAAAGAACAGCAATTATTTAAAAAAATTATTTGTGATATTGCAGTTCTGGGAAAGGGCTGCCTAGCAGGATCCACATTCCTATAGTACAGCTAAGAGCTATCAGCTGTAAGTACTGTTTGGAAGTCTCTGGGAGATTAAAATATCATTTGTGGCCTAATCGAAACTTCCACAAGTTTCTGCAAAGAGAAAACATATCTACATTTTAACACTATTCAGTCAAATACTCTATCTTTTCAAGTAAAAAGTCTATAAATATCATGTATTTATAGACTGTATTTAGGAGAATAAAAATATTTCCAAAAGCTTTAGCAAATCCTCTCCAAGCATAATATAGCTAATTACTGGTCTTTCATATGAGTATAAATGAAATCTTCTTAGTATATCATAGAAAAATTAAAGTATTTAATAAATCATCTGCTTAGGGTATAGAGCAAAAATTAAAGCATTTCACAAATTATCAGATATGCATGTGGAAGTCCACATACTGTATGGACACAAACACACGTAGCCGACCAGGCCGAGGAGCCAAAAAAGGAGAGCCAAATGAGAGAGCCAAAATGAGAGGCCAAAGAGAGAGGACAAAAGGAGAGGGCAGAACCCTCTGACCTTTATTTATATGTTCTTAGAAATCACCATGGATTGGAGGTAGAAATTACTACCTCTCAATCACACTGGTTAAAGCATAAATCCATCACATTTCTCTGCCTAGGAGAATGGAATGAAAACAACAAGGACAGTTAGCAAAAACATGGCCATGTTTACAACAGCATGCGTGAGAAAGCACTACAGCGAAGAGAAACATTGAAAAACTGCAAAACTCAGGACAACATATGCATAATCCTATTTAAAGCCTTTTAAACCAAGGAGAGCATATGATAGTTCCTATAGAAAAGTTACTCCAGTTCTTGATTCCAAATAATAATGAAGTGAGAGTCAGTGCTAACCAAAGTAGGGTCATACCTCCTCTCTGTAATATCTGGCCTAGCAGATGATGTCCAGGGCTCTGAACTGATCCAGCACCTCAGTATTGCCAGTGAAACCATAGTGGGAACTCTGTAATAGAATTGTTTGGTAAGGCTTCTCAACATTTCCTTGACGCTGATCACGTGGCTCCACACGACGTAAGATTCAGTAAGATGTTACATGACTAGCTTTGTTTCTTCGGCCACATTTTTTTAAAGAGAAGGGATAAAACCATCTAAAACTATGCTAAAAGAACACCATTTTGGAAGTTTGAAAAAGAAGCACTTTAAATATACCTGCATAAAGATGACTTGTGAAAATTAACTGCTGGAGTGATATGACTGTGGACACGATTATAGATTCGTTCCCCTACAGAACTCCAGTCTTACTCATCAAGGACATGAAGTAGTGTTGGGTATGTTTTGTGGAGGTTTGGAACAGAAGTTAATGGGCACAGTGAGGAGTGCAAGGAGCTCGGGTTACTACTCTGATGTGGAAGTTCAAGGAAGAATCCAGTACATCTCTTTTACAACATCACCTCCTTCAGCCTATGCACCAACCAGAGCCTGTGCCACTCATTCCGTCCCTCTGGGATCTGCTGTTCAGCCAGTTCTCAACCCCTTCACCATCCACTCATCCAGTCCACACTTCACTACTTGCCTATGAGAATGTTGTGTGAGACAGTGCTGAAAGTCTCACTGAAGGCGAGGTGGGCAATATCCACTGCTCTCCACTCACCCATCCAGGTGGTTGTTTCACTGCAGAAGGCAATCAGGTTTCCTGAAGTGTAAAAATTTACATTATTTTAGAGAGCCAATTGACATGCTTTAGTCATAGAAATGGGTACTACTGTAGAGTAAAATAATAACATTGTAAAAAAAATACAAAATTGTTTGATATCTGCTTCTAGAGTGAGCATTATTTTTTCATATTGGCTTTCAGGAAGAAAAACAAATATTTCTATGTATAAAATCAAGGAAAAACGCAAAAATATTAGCTAAGGAAAAACCTCACTAATATGTGTGAGTAAGAAAAAAGAGAGGGGAAAAAGGTACAAGAAATAGAGAAAGGCAAATTTTTCTGAAATATATTAAGATCCTTTATTGACTAGGGACTTTATTTTGCTCCTATCATGACAAAGGAAACATTTTTCCAATCTGTTAAAAATTTTCTGGTTTTTGCAGTGTCAGGAAAGTTATGTGATGGGTTCCTGCAGGTTTTAATTCATATCTAATGAGATCTGACCTAATTATAAACTTACTTATGATAACTGATAAGCTACATCAAAAAGATGACTTCAGGGAAGTTGCTTTAAAAGTTATGGAAGGCAAGGTTAGAACTAGAAAATTAAATGGGGTAAATGGGGACTTCTTTGCTCTCCATGCTTAAAGTTAGAAGTAATGGAAAAGAAAGACGACAAATTTCTGTTACAGGAATGTTGCCTTGGAGAGAGTAATAGAAATAAATAAAAACAGAGTGAATTAGTGGCAGCTTTGCCATGGCATTTTAGAGAAGTACTTTAATGTTAATGGAAGTGTTGGAAAAAAGGAAATGTTGAGTTATAGTGCTGAATTTAATGCATTAAAATACATAATTATAATTTAGCAGCCTTGTTGATGATGGTTAACACTTAAAATTGTTCTAAGTAAAAGAGAAAATCATGAGAAAGCAAGCAAAAATTGGCAAGGCTTTGAAAAGAAACAATATAGAGCGAGTTTGACAAATTCTTAAAAGAAATAAAGCCTTATGAAACCTCCCCAAAGGCATATTTAAGTCAAGAAAATGTAGATTATGCAACAAGAGGACCTGGGATATCTCTGTGTTAATATTAAAGACATTTAGTAATGTCAGAATTTTCAAAATTATACCAGACAAAAGGTATTATTCTATTTTTTTTTTTTTTTGGCGAAAGGCATTATAACAGTCAGTGTAAAGTTCTGCAGTTGCCAATTAATGCATTTGATCTTCCTCCTGTGATGGCATATTCACACAAACTCCTGGTTTATTTTAACTATTTATTAAAATGGGTAGAAATAATACCATATAGAAGTAGAGAAATGAGTTGACAAAGTCAAATATAAGATTATTAAATATGGTGAGATATCTTCCTAAATTCTACTCTTTGTACTTCACTGCTGAAAGTCTGAGGGGGTGAAGTAAGGTTCTAGTAGAAATGAAAACTGTATTGTTCAATCTACCCTCTTAATACTAATCAAAATTAAGAATAATGTCCAGTTCCAATACTTTAATTCTGTTCCTATGATTGTTATTTTTCCTCATTAAAAAATGTCACCTTTTCAGGAGCTAAATAATGTAATGAACAAAATTCCTTTTATTTATGTATGTCTCATTTACATTTCAAGCTGTCTGTTCAAGATTTCTCTTTATACGTATAATATCAAATTTTCTGTATGTGAAAGGTATAACACTAACAACTGAAAAGAGGAAATTTCTTTATTTATCTGAAAATTAGGTATCACACAACAGTAGGAAAAGATTTTCACCTTTCCCATAAATGACTGCCTGTCTCTACTAACAAATGTATGCATTTTGAGATTTAGCTTTTTTAATTGTTATAACTATGGCTTGGTAACTCTAGACATGAAAGAAATTACAGTTCTCTTTGTTAGAATACAGATCTAAAGTTTATAAAAACCACAATGCTGAAAAAACAAAGCCAAAAAGTGTTTTACAGGAGTTAGCTTACACAGAAATCAGCCATGCCTAGTTTGGGTTGGACTGGATTGATTTTCTGGGGAGTTTGTTTGTTGGATTGGGTTTTAGCTTTATTTCATTTTGGAGGAAAGTGCAGTACTGCTTTGTGGATGACCAAATAAACAGTGCTGTCTGTCCATGCAGATTGAGGTATTTTAAGTTTAAAAAATGAATCATTAAAATATATATTCAAGAACCTCTGAGCATTTAATTCATGATAATATTTAGAGAACTGTGTCATATAATAACCTCATAAGTGACATGTTGAAATTTACATTTTAGTTACATTCTGTAGTTTTCATCTTCTTTCTCTACTCTCCTACATGTGCCTAGTAATACTAAAGTTTTGATTCTTACCCAGCAATCGACAAGCAAACTGATAGTGTGATACACAAATGTCTGTAGAATTCTTTTAATGAGTCATAGAACTCAAATATTTCAGGCAACGGGATTCTATTTTATAGTGAAATTAACAAGATGGAGCCTTCAGAAACATTATTTTTGTGAATAAGTGAGTGAACTACTAGAGTTAGATTAAGGGATATCCATGGTAGTGATAAAAATCAAGAAAAATTAGATTATAGTTAGCGCACATTTGAATTGCAAAAAATTTTCGATAGCATAATGGAAAAGGAGACTCTAGGTGATATTCTTCACAAGGCCCTTTCCAATGAAATAATGGAATGCCAGAAAACATCTCTAGGAGACATAAACAGGAGGCTGCAATTCAGATAACTGAGTCAGCTGTGTCTGTGGTCTATTTGGAACCTTGCTTGTAAGTGATAGTATTCATAAAGTCTCGTAATCTTTGGTCCAGGCATTGTCAATTGCAGAAGGACAAAGCAAAGAGTGTCAATATATGCACAAAGATATACCTTTTATTATGAATTTTAGAATGCCTCATTTAAGAAGCAAGAGAGAAAAATTTCCCACTGAAAAACTTACCTCATCTAAGAGCTGAAACATGTTTTGGAGTGTACTTTGCTAATTATAGAAAACTTAGGGCTATAATGTTGCTAATTTATATAATAATGCTGCTAACTGAGTTAAGCTAGTGCAGTGAATCAGAATTTCTGTCTTCCTTATTGATAACAAAAAAAGTTTTTCTAGATCATAGTGAGTTTAAGAGTTTGTAGATTTGGCCCAGTGAGGCTGGACAGCAATCTGGTTGTTTTTTTACAAAACTGGGTTGTGATATATTGCATAATGATAAATTCTGTGGGCACAGACATAAGGGAAATGCCCACATTCATATATCATGCATCCTTTTAATATTTTTGCAAAATATATATATGTTCCTTGTGATTAAACATTTAGACAACATCTGAAATCAATAAACATTTTCATTACAATCTTACCTCCAAAAGGAGTTAAACATGTGAAAAAGACCTAATTCTTGAGTACTACAGTTTTTCAGCTGGACCACCAATGGTTGGCTGTTCTTTCATTTTAAACTTTATCTTGTTAATTTTTCTTATTCTTCTTGGAATAATATTCACTGCTTTACATAGACACTCTTGAAACTTTTTATCCTCCAGAGAATAGTAAATAACTTAAGCAGTCTTCTTGCTCTGAAAGTAAACATTTTTGCTTATCACAAATGCAAAGGAAAGAGTATCTAGACTGCTTATGTGGGTGGGCAAAAAGAGGTAAGAAAACTAATCTGATCCTCATATTCTAAATATGAAAGAGTATTCTGCTGGCTATATTTTATGGTTTCATTATAATTCATCATTTTGAAAAAAAAATTACGATATTTGATCTGAATACAACTTTCACATGAATCTTCAGTAAGGCAAGTTTTCACTTTGGGCAGCTTTGCCAATATTCCATAAAGACTGAACAAGTATTGTTCTATTTTTTTATAATCCTTTAACTGTCAGAGTTCCTAAAGTTGCTGTCATCCTAATTTGCCTTTATATCTCTAAGATTTTTTTCTTAAATATGTGTATTTTGTTTACACAGTCTTCTGCGGAGAATACACCTGCACCTTTAGTGAAGTCCTCTGAACTCAGGGTACATTCAGCCACTTTTTGGGTGGCATTGTCCTTTGCCAAAGATTGGACTGTACAGATCATTTTATCTCACAAGGAAAAACCACTATATTTGATCTGTTAAGAGGTCAGAGATCATTACCAGACCCTTTTCATAAAAGCTTCTGTTTAATACCATGCACCAATAAACTCTGATGTTTACAGATGATTTCTTTAGCAAACTGAGTACTAAAATCAGGGGAGGAATACCAATCTGACTCTTCAGATGGCCTTGGTAATTTTTGCATAATATCCTCCAACATGAGTGTCTGGAATAGGCCTTATTTGAATGACACAGGAAGCTGTTTTGCCCTACTTTTTATCTACTGATGCAGCATGCTCAGCCAGCACAGAGAATGCCATTGTGAAATGCCTTCTTCTCAAAGATTTCAGTGGCTGGACTGGCAGCTGTACACTAAAGCAGACTGAGCATCTGAATTACCACAAAGTGGGTATCCCCTGTGCAGCACATTATAGAGATCTACATAAATAAAGAATTCTGTAACCCTGTCCAAAAATAAATTGCTGTAGCCTCTCTTAAAATACTACATGTATGCAGGGGGAAAGTAAATTTAATGCAACGTAGCTGAATCTTATTAACTCCTCCATATTCCAAGCAGTGATTATCTTTATGAGGTTTAAATGAATGTGCTACTGAGTTGGATTGACTAAACTGCAAAGACCATTTACGTTTCAGAATAAATGCAGGCAACTCAGAAAGTGTTTAAGGTTGTTGTTTGGTCATGCAGAAAGAAAATTAGAGAGGTAAAACTCAATTAGAACTTAACCTGGCCACTTCTGTAAAGGATAATAAAAAAAATATTTCTATAAATACATTAATGGCAAAAGGAGGGGCAAGGAAAATGCCCATTCTCTATTGGACATGGAGGAAAATATAGTTACCCTAGATGAAGGAAAGGCTGAGATACTTAACAGCTTCTTTGCCTCAGTTGTGAACAGTAAGACAGGTCATCCTCATGACAACTGGCCTCCTGAGCTGGTAGACAAGGACAGGGAGTGGAATAGGTTCCCTGTATCCAGGAGGAAGCAGTGAAGAGGAACCTGCTGAGCCACTTCAATGCTCACAAGTCTATGGGAGCAGATGGAATATGGCCTACGGTGATGAGGGAGTAGGAAAAACATTCACCAAGCCAATCTCCATCATTTATCGTCACTCCCGGCTAACAGGGGAGATCCCAGATGACTGGAAGATGGCCAGTGTGGCACTGAATCATAGGAAGAGGCGGAAGTTGGAACCAGGAAACTCCATGTCTCACCTGTCTATCTTTAATTGATAAAATGACAACACATTAAAAATTCTAAGTCCTGTTTAATTATACCATTAGGAGAGAAGTGACAGTGTATGTGGTATTTATTTAGACTGGTTCTACAGATGTTCTGTGTTTTTGCTTCTGTGTGAACCAAATATATGCAGAAAACACCAAGACCACAACTCACGGCTGAAGTGTAAAGAGTAGATTTATTCCATTATCTCGCTGGCTTGAGGATTCCAGCAAAAACAAATGGAGAGACATACCCTGCTAAGCTCATTTTAGCAGGAGCAAAAAGTAGCAAGGCCTGAGTCCTGTGTTACATATAAAAGGGGGCCTGGAGCACAGACAAGTCTTCACCAAGCTGTGTTTTACAATCTCTGAACTTCTTATCTCCCTTCCCTCCTTACAAAGAGGCCTCAAGCCTGTGTGAGGAATGCTTTTAAGTTTTTCACAACATTCTGTTATCTGGTGAGAGAGTTTCATTTCTTTAGTAGACAGAAAACAACCCAAAGCAAACACAAATACATGAATTCTCTCACACTAAGTATTTTCTAACATCTCTTGAGTGCAAGGTTGCTCTCTGAACAAAATCAATTCTAAAACCAGTTTATTTTTTCTCTCCCCTCACCAATCTTCCATTTTTTTTTCTTTCTTCTCCACTTAGTTTTTAAAATTTGTGGCACTGTAAAGCACAAAAACAAATTAAAACAATAGAAAAAATAATAGAAAATTTAGATTCCCCTGGGAACATTATTGTGCCAATGTGCAGAAGTGCATCTGTGCATTTCTACAGAAAGACCAGTAACAGAACACTTTGCACTTTGTTGAATGCATATCTGCTTAACTAGAAAGATGAACTAATGGTCCAGAATCAGTCATATGTGCCCAAAAATTCCCTAAGAGCCCCAAATGAAATGTCCTTGATTTTTAACCAGCTCCTGGTTGAAAGAGAGCTGTGCTTTGCACCTTAAGTAAAAGTAAGTTGAGCACTTGGAGCTACACAATAGGATAGGGCTGAAGACACATGAGTTGTGACTGCACTCTTCCCATGCCTTGAAAACTGCCCTATAAAATCTCCTTTCAAATGTATTTCTGTTTAAAGAACAGCTAAGGAAGGACTATTGTATAAAATCACCTGTCAACTGTTTGTGTTGAGAACAATATTTGTTTAAAAAATCTTTTACCAGAATGGTTTCCAACATGCATTTTCTACATCCTCTCTCTTTTTGGTTTTGCTTTTTATTCCTCATGCTGCAATTTGTAGTTGTTCCCTAGATGACCTCCTGGTCTGATTCTAGTCCACATAAGCAGAGACTGGGCAAAAAGCAGGTGAAAGGTTAAAAGGCAGAAACAAAAGTCTGCAGAGCTAGAAGATCCTGTCTCAAAAGAGCATTCTAACTCTTTCACAATTCAAGTCAGTCTGTGGCCTTCTCCTTCAGACAGTCAATGAGTCCTAGACCATACGGCTAACCCATGTAAACACAAAATCACAGAGTCATAGAATGGCCTGGATTGGAAGGGACCTTAAACATCATCTAGTTCCAACCCTCCTGATGTGAGGCACCTTCTACCAGACCAGGTTTCTCAGAGTCCCATCCAATTCTGTTATGCATAGAGTAAAAAAAAAAAGAAAAAGAAAAAGCAGAAATAGTAAAATTAGGACCAAGAAACTATTAAATTTATATTTGAAATTTAGAAAGAGTAGCAATGTTCCCGCTCTTTTGCACCTGTGTGCATCATCTTTTTGTTCACAGTTATGCTTGTTTTAAATTGCTCTTAAAAGGAATGAGCTGACATTACAAGCAAGAACAACATTTGCCACTTGAATATGTGCTGGCTTATGTGATATATTAAACAAACACATAGCAAGATTCTATTCCTGTGCATCTTAACTGATAAGGAAGGCAGTGGAAAATAGGTACTTGGTGAGTCATAACAGTCTCAAGATCAATTCAGATTGGCTGATATACAAACTTAGTTCAATATTCCAGTTCTATATTCTTCGCATGTGATTATTCTGTGTCCAGAAGTACTCCAAATAATTCAACAAGCAGTGTAGATCTCAGTACACTGATATGCAAATCAAACTGTCCATAGGGACAGAATTGCAATGAAAGGTGTCTGTTACGCTTTCTTGAGCAAAATGGAATCATTGAACATCAACAATGAGCTCTGCCAAAGCTTTCACAGTTCTTGAATCCAACCACATGGACACTGGCTTCAGTTTTCTTGGATTTTGCCAAATGGTAGCTCACCAAATGCTATATATGTTTCTGGATAACTGAGAAAAGAGTATATTATTGTTGGGATATTCTAATAAACCTTTCAGGAAACCTCCATATTCTGAGATAAGCAGAAGCATACAAACACATATTTTCAAAACCTCAGAGAGGAAGTAAGTGTACAAAAGGGGAAAAAATCAAGAAAAAAATCCTCAATCTTTATTTTAACCCGCAGATTTAGTGCACAGGGGAGACTAATAGAATGTTCCTTTATGGGCAATGAACTTCTAGCATTTTTACAGTATATGGTGTGTACGCTTTTCTAAACTGCATTTAGGTTTTCAGGTATCCAAATTTAAGTCAGACACTGCACTTTAGATGATTAATTTGCTACCTATATTTTTACCTAGATTATACAAGGCCCATGAACAGTTGGTTTTCAGCAGGTACTCAGCATGATCTTCTGTTAACAAGGTCTGAATGCCTTGACAGCTTTCTGGATACACCCAAACTGGACCTCTGTGATGCTGAGAGGACAAACACATATCATTGATATTATTCATTTCTTGCTGCTATGTATCAGGAATACTAGTATAGAAGGAAAGAGTGTAGATAGATTTAGAAATCTAAAAAGATGTATTTCAAAATAAAAAGAAACTTCAAAAGAGTATGACCAAAAAAACCCCCAAAACATCAAACAACACAAAACCACAAAAAGTGAAAACAACCAACCACAAAAGCTTGTAGTACCATGTATAAGATGTATACCATAACTTTCATAATGGCTGAAACTGGATTCCTAAATCACTATAATAGTGTTTGTCTTTATATTAATATGCTGGGTATTAATATGCTGGATATAGTTGTCTTACTATCATTTAAATAAATGTTTATGACGCTACTGTGACACCTGGTTAATTGCTGCAATGCTGCCAGTAAGGGCACTGGGCGTCTGCTCGCAGTTCCAGGGGCTGGCTGGGCTGCTCCGAAGTGCGGGAGGGCTGGCAAAGGTCCTGTATGGGTTTCACCTAACCCACTGATGTTCCAGGTGTGCTGAGAAAGGAGAGACAAGCAGATGGGCTTCCCAGATGGTTTATTTGGGCACCAGGGTCGTGCTAGGGAAGCACTGGCACAACATGTTACAGATACCTATATACCAACATGAGAGGGCAGGGGAGGATACAAACATCCTATGAGGTAGGGATGCAGGGTTTGAATTTGGCAGGCTTTGTATAGGATTGTGAAATACAGAGCCTTCCAGGGGGGGAAACCAGATACCGACGCACGGAGGGGAGGGGGGAGACAGCAGTGCCTGGCCTTGAGGAAAAACCGAAACCTGGCCATAGCACACTGCAACAGTTAATCCTGAAAATTAAGTATCTATTCCAATATTCCACTGGGTAGAAAAGCTTAAGAGTTATTCCAAATGTTTTCCATTTGCCTTTCACTTGGAAACTTCTTCCAATCTGTGACCCTTATAATTTATTCCCTTTAGGTCTACAGGAGTCATGTTTCCAGTCGTCCTCCTGATTACTATGCATATCGTGCAAAACCAGGAAAGAGGTACATAACATTCATTTCATATATTGTCTTAAACCTGGCTGTCATGCTTGACCATTTCACCCAGGATACAGGTGCTCCCAATATAGTAAGGAGCAATAATTATCTGCCGTACTATGCTGTAAGCTCAGAGCCTGCACAGATGCTAATTTCTGGAGAAAAATGTTCCCAAGAAAAACATCATTACAGTAAGAATTTACATGAGAAAATTGCAAGCACCGTTCTATATATTATACGTACATGTGTCTATAATCATCTTCTGTGCAGGAGACTATGATTGCTCAAATAGTTACATTTCAATTAATATGGAATTGAATGTTTAGGTTTGCGCAACCTACCTCATCTGTTATATCACTGATATGAAAGGAACATTAAAGAAATAATAGTCAGTTAGTTTTGCACATCACTTTCATTTATGGCAGACATGTAGATCTGAACCCCGAGGGGAAAAGGTACTGAAGGACAAATATCAGGGCACAGCCCATTTGTTCAGAGCACAGCATTGGACTTTGAATATTGTCCATCCTCCAGTTTTGGAGACTAGCTGAGAAAAATATTCATGTTAATTTCCTCAAAGAATGTTTAGCGTATGGAAAATACAGAGTAGTGTTTCTGCCTTGGCCTCATTCACCAGAAGCAGATTGAATTTTTTTATTGATTGTAATTGCACACAAGGCTGCTGTTACCAGAGACAGCTCAAATCAGTAGCATTCTAATAAGCAAAGTCCTAATGCAACAAACAGTATGCTGCAAAATGCACATGGTTCTCTCTCTTCTCCAGTTGTATAATTCTGATCCAAATCTGTAAAATCTTAATTGATTTGAAGCTCAGCTATTTAGGGACCATTTATCTAACTACAGTATTTCAAAGCACTTGCTTTCATTGAGAAATCAAATTCCCCTCTCTTTCTTCCAGCTGTATCATATGATTCTTAGCTGCTCTTTTTAAACTAAACTCCAGAATAAATGTTAGTCTGCTTTATCAAAATTTAAGACACAACTTTGCAGCTTTTCTTCCAAATAAATTAAACTACTACAAGAAAACTTTTAATCATATACCAACAAACAGAAAGAGTAAACTTTTGATTTTATTTGGTTTTTTTGCCACTGGAGGAACCTGGGCAAGAAATATCAATGTTTAAGCATTCACAAGTCTTCCCTCTACTTCAGGATAATCCCATATGAAACTGAATCTCTTTGTGTGTCCATTTCTGCTCTGGGCATGCATTTACCTGCCTGAGGCTGTAGTTACATGGGCAACCAAGCTCTTCTAATGGCTTGTGGCTGCCAAGAAAAGAAGATTTGCACTTCTCTTGCTTTCTCTCTGTTGCTCTTATTATCCCTCCTTCCTTTACTTGCTTATTTCTAAAATAGACAAACAAGGGTTATGAAACTGAATTTATCACCTTCCAATAATATCTGCTTGGAAGATAAATGTCTGTTCCTCCTCCCTCATATTTAAAGGAAAGTGTTAGTCTCACAGTAACTGGAAGTCAGCTTCCACATAAAAAGCACTATTGGTGACACTGAATAGCAAGTTCAGTGCGGTTGTTTTGTCGTGGACCTTAGTAGGAATAACTCTAAATTATGTCTAGCAAAAATATTCAGAAATGTGTGGGCCACTTAATGTATTTTCTGTTTCAAAATAACTAATGATCTTTTCAGACAAATATAAAACAGATTTTTTTTTATTGGGGGTATTTGCATTCCAAATACCTTAATTAATCCAAAATTTAACCACTTTTTACCTCCTGTGCTTTAAGATGGATCTAGTGGCTCCATATCTAATATGATGCAGTCAATACTCTTCACCATTTGTCTTATTAGTTTGTTCTCATGTTCTTATAATTAACATGGATCCCTGTGTGTCAAAAGGACTTGTAATTATTTCATTCTCTCTGGAAAAATTACATTCTTCTGCAGTTCTCACTATCACTTTTTACTTTCACCGCTAAATTAAAAAAATAGATTGTTTCTTTTTCTTCTTGTTTGCTAACTTACTGATATCTCTTCTTATTGACCATATGTTCCTATCAGAGGAATGAGAAGAACCAATATGTAAATTTGTGGACTCGATAAAAATACGCTATTTTCTCTCTGAGGTTGCCCTACTATTTCTGTGAAGCAGTTAAGGCTTGTAAATGTCGAGTATGGAGTCTACGTAGCAATCACAACTCTCAGTCATTTCAAGCAAATTGAAAACTGTAGTTGTAACAATTTTATTGTTCTTTTAGAAAAGGAAGAGAACTGCATTTACAGGTAAGTGATTTTGGGGTTTGTAACATTCCTTTTAATTGAATTTTTAATTGAACTTTTTTTTTTTCTTTTTT
>VYZT01052307.1:36583-47884 GCA_013400735.1 Pomatostomus ruficeps
GTTACAAGCCACAGACCGAACTGACTGAAGCGATATTCTGACTGGCCTTATTTACTAGAAATAATTCAACTGCTCTAAAAGGTATTGGTTGAAAATAGAGTTAAATTAAATATTCTCTCCTTCCAATTATGCCAAGTAGCTGTGCATGGGTGTACATAGTACATAGTCACAAAAGGTATACTCAAATTTTTTAATTACTTGATTGATTGCTTTCAGAAAGAAATATTGCAGGAAAAAATCTACTCTTTTCATGTGTTGCAAATATAGTTAAAACTGAAGCTGTTAGATTTATTAATAACATGTAACTAACCAGCAGTTAATGAACTATGTGTTCATGAAGGCAAAATGTAATATTTGATACTTAAAACACCTAGGCATTTCTAAACCACCTTCTATATAATCCCGAGACATTCACACAGGCACACATGCAATCCCCTCAGAGTCCACCCCAACAACACTCCCCTGCCCTCTTTGAGAATGAGGATCTCTCTGCACTGTCTGCTGGAGGTGTGGGTTCTAGGCTTACATGTGCTCATGACAGTCTCTACAAAAGAACAGAACTTATTCTCATGAGAAAGCGCCCACCTCAGCTTCAGCTGGGTGCCTCAGGAGTGTGCATGCTTATTTCTTGCACCAAAACTGTCATTTCTCAAGCTAGATGCACGCCCCCATGGCATCTGATGGAAGGATTCTCAGTAAGGTCAGGGTACAGGTTGCAGTGCCAGTGGGGTGATTTCTGACAGTGCCAAAACCAGTTCTGACTCTTCTCCATTGTTTTCTTCTCTCTCCCCTCTATCACAAATTTTCAAGCTTCTCTTGAAGTTCTTCTCAAGGTGACGTCTTTAGTCTCAAGCTGTTTTTTGTGGCCAATGGATGTCTTCTCGAGCATTGTCAGTTTGGGGCAAGCTCCCTCTGAGCCAGTTTTGGATGTTCTGTTGACGCTCATCTCTGTTTTTCAACTGTTGGCATCCTGGACAGTTTGCCGAGTGGAGGCTGAGAAGGCATCCCCACAAATATTGTTAAAGAACACAAGATGTTCTCTCTCTTGTTACTGGTTCTTCTAATTTTCCATCATGTATAAAATTTGTCTTGCAGTGCAAATAATCACAAGGGATGACACAGTATAATTTGTGAGTAATATTAAGATTTTAGCAGTCTTCCAAATTCATTAGTTATAAATAGTTTCCAGAAAACTGGTTTTTTGGAAGAAGATGGAAAATTCAAATTGGATTATTTGAAAGTCTCAGTTAACGAAGTCAAACTTTACTCTAGTACTCCAATTAATGAATGCATGAATTTACACAGACATTAATAATATTTTTCTCATTAATTTTATCACCAACTAATTTAAAAATAAGGGCATATACCATACTAGCCCTCAAAAACTAATCTTGTTCACTAGAGAGATCTTTATTACCATTTTCCCTTTCTATGAGCCTATTTTCTTTGTTTTTATTAAATATATTTTACTATTCTTTAAGCTCACTAGCAGAAATTGCTTAACATTTCACTTCCAAAATAAGGAATGAACTTGGACAGTTCAACATTCAATATAAAACCCTAATATGGTTCACAAGGAAAAATTTTCATGTCCTTTGTGATTAGAACACACTCTCCAACTAAACAAGAAAGGCTACATTCTTAACCAATTTCTGGATGTGAGTAAAATACAAATATTTTCCAGAAAGAAAATAATATTTTCTGCATGCCAACAACTTTCTGATTCATTCAGATTTTAATTTGGATTCATTTTTATACAAACAAACACTTTTCAGCTAATGACTTATTTTAAGCACATTTCCTGTGTCTCAAGTTAGAATCTTATTTTGCTGCTTAAAATTAGATGTAAATTTTCATATTGATTACGTTTGGAAATAATTTCTCTTTAATCTCTAGGAATTTTTATTAAGCCTGGGAGTGGTGTAAGGAACTGGATTCATATAATTAATGTTGTAGAAAGTGATTCCAGGAATTTATGAGAAACTCAAAAAATTTGTTCTTAGTTTCTGCTGACAACATTTTGCAAATTACTCATTCTTTCCCTAATTTTATTTTCAAGGTAATTAAATATGGCTGCTTATGAAATATATTAACATTAATTTTTCAGCTGTATGGTTTCAAATTTAGACACCAAGCTGGGCTAGAGTGTTTATCTGTTGGAGGGTGGGAGGGTGCTGCATAGAGATCTGGACAGGCTGGGTCAATGGACCGGGGCCAAGAGTATGAGGGGAAAGTTCCAAGTCCTGCATGTGGGTCACAACCACCCCAGGTAGTGCTACAGGCTGGAGGAGGAGTGGCTGGAAAGCTGCTCAGTGGAAAAGGACCTGGGGGTGCTGCTTGACCGCAGCTAAACATGAGCCAGGTGGCCAAGAAGGCCGATGGCATCCTGGCCTGTATTAGCAATAGTGTGGCCGGCAGGACCAGGGCAGGGATTGTCCCTTTTGCTGGACACTAGTGAGGCCACACCTCAAGTGCTGTGTGCGGTTCTGGGCCCTCACTACAGGAAGGACATTGAGACACTGGAGCAAGTCCAGAGAAGAGTGAGTCCAACAAAGCTGTTGAAGGGTCAGCTCCCTCAGCTGATTAACTATATATAGTATATATATAACTATATAATATATAACTATATTATATATATATAATATATATGTATTATAAGGAAGCAACCTTCTTAAAATAATTGACCATTTTTTTCCATTTTAAACAAGGGTGAGATATAAACTGTAGTATCATATGGCCTATAAACATGATTCATGACTCATGGTCAGTGAACTCATCAAGAAGTGTTGATAAGTGTCAAGTATTTCTTCTATAATCTCAGTGAATTAATTCTTTTCCAATATGATGATCATAATTTAGGCAAACATTCCTCCACCCTCGAAAGCACTCCGACTTGAAGTTGTATCTTTTCATATTCAATATTCATGTGAGATCACTTTTGAATAATGCATGCAAGACTGGATACTCCTTTTACAGTATTTAAACAACAGATTAAGTTTCTTCAAACCAAAGAGTAATAAAATAGAAACCTGAGAAAATTCGAAGTATTACTCTTACAACAGTGGAACTTAGAAGAGGAAATAACCTGAGGAAGAAAATGAAAAATGCCATAGACATCACTTTCTCCTTTTTTTACAGTTACAGTAGAAACAGTAGTTTGGGGAGAATAATGACTCTATGAATTATGCATGTTTGATAATGCCTAGAAGGTGCAGTAAGTTTAAGCACAAGAAATTTACCTTATCTTAGTAATCTGTTACTAATACATTAACACATGATATAGATGAAGACATCTGACAAACAGAAATATTAGGTTGGACAGGTGTTTGGCAGATCATGAGCATAGACAGAGACTTGTGAGTCACAAGATGCTAGTAGGAGGCAGTTACACAATAAGGTAGAAAATTTAATAAGAAGTTATTTCACAGGAATACAGAGATGGAGGAAGATGAAGCATCTATTGACATATCTCTTAAAAGGAAGAAAGAAAATAAATGACAGGAACAAAAAAGATAAAAGAAGAACATAAAAGTAATAGTGACAAGGGAGCCCCAAAATCATTAGTAACAACACACCAATTGCTCTGAACTTGACTGCAAACTTTGATCAGAAGCGACTGTGGCTTTCATGATGACTGTCTAAATGGCTGACTCCAAAGCTGTGGAACTCTAACCCTAACCTACAGCATCACACCATTCCCTCAGGTTTTGTCACTGGTCACCAGAGAGAAGAGATCAATGTGTGCCCCCCTGCTAACATTCCAGTCTTGAGTCAGTGTCTGAGTTCATGCCTTGTCCCTGTTTACTAGCTGAGATACAGACTCTGTTTCACAGAATTGTTGGTACAGAAGACACTTAGAAAAGATTTGGTCTGCAACTGGAAAATAAAAATTCATCATAATATGATTAGTTGAAATTTCATTTTTGTGAAGACAAAAGGGTAAAGTGAAGGAATGTAAAAAATGCATAAATGGAAAAAAAAGACCTAAAGTAGATGCAAATTTAAAAAAAGTTACCAAGAAGAACAGAACAGGTAGATAAAATATTTTTTTCTGCAGATAAACTGGTTTAATTAGGTCATTCAAAACAATAGAAATGTATTTTGACAACTGGAACTGGTACTTTCCTTATAGTATAGTCTTGTATCTTTTTAAATTTTTCTTTGATATGTCCTGATACTGTGTAGAATTTGTCCTCCCTTCATTCTTCCAAATCCCATGCATGTTTGAAATCCTTACTCTTATCATCCGCATACCATATTGAAATATGGTTAAATGCGATTTGACTTAAGCTTCAAACCTAACACTCGGCACTGTGTTGCTCAGTATTTATTGGCTCATTTGCTCTAAGATACATTTATTTGAAAATTCAAGTCTGTGGGGAAAGCAAACTTGAACTGTTTGACATTGGTCAATAGGCTGCAATTGCCTGAGCATGTTGGCAGTCATCCACAAAATTAGTCACAATATCCTGTTAACCCAGTTTGAATACTGTTTTGAGATTATACATACTCTATTATTTGGTTTCAGCCTTGGTTTGGGGAATACCATTTCCAATTTATGCAAGTTTTAATTCTGTTTTCACAGCTGTTGACTAGCTGTCTTTCTACTGCTTTTATCTTGAGGATTTTATCATGTTCTATTCCCTTTTGATGCTTTTATTTGGCATTAGGAATAGGTTTACATTTCTTTGCCAATACTATGTTTTAAGCCTCATACAAAATCCTCTCATAGGCCTTCTGCGAACACAGCAGTGAGGCTATTGGGACATTTTAGAATCACATCAATCCTCCTTCTAATACAATATGATTGAGCTTTTTTCCTATGTCCTTTACCCTCTATATTATTCAGGGGTTTTTGTTTTTGTTTCTTTACCAGCCTAAGCACCTTCGAAGGTAGTCCTGGTGTAATTCAACTGCAATTTAAAACAGCAAAAGTGACCAATATTCCATGAGACAGTGTGTGAAGCAAGGGCATATTCTGTCTTTCAGCTTCCTCAGTATCTAAAATCCAATGTCAATTAAGCCCTGGAAGGTGTACAGGAGAATCTGGTAATTTTTTTGATAGGCACAGCTTAATCATTTCACATGTCTACTCCTTTCTATAACCATGCAGACAAGCAGTTCCACAGAGGTTCAAGCAGAATGTGCAAGAATTCCAAAAGATTTGTAATCATTCTCTTCTCTTCTTCAGGCATGGTATCTGTACACAGTATATACCAACAGTTTATAGGCTACATTGTCGAGAGTAAGTCTAACTGTTCCAAACTGGTTAGTCTTAAAAAAAAAAAANNNGTGTTATTATAAAAAAAAAAAAAAAAAAAAAAAAAACCAAAAAAAAACCCACAGGGAAGGCCCAAACTCCATAATTCTCTTTATAAGTAATAAAACTACTTCATTTTTCCTACGGATTTCTGACATTATTCTCCCTAATATTCCGGGCACGTTAATTTTTTAAAAAACAACTTTATATAAAGATTTATGTATAAATGATAGCTATTGAAATAATCTTCTATTTGCTAGTCAAGAAATTCAAACAATTCCTGTGGTATAAAGATTTAATTTAGTTCTACTTGGCATGCACATCATTAAATTCAATAAATCTTTTATAATATGAACTAAATTAAAATTTCTCTGGAAGTTTTATATGCTGGATTCCAACTCAGTTAACTTACAGTGATACTGCAGTGCTAGACAACCAACAAATAGCAATAAGGGATTTTCGCTGCCTAAAACTACCTCAGTATCACTGAATACAAATAATGAAGTGATTCAATGGGGCAATTGTTCTGCTCTCAAACTACAGCTGATTCAACTCTCACTTTTTCCTTGTAGCAGTTATTTATACAAAATTCAGGAGAACAAACTGAAGGCTAAACTTCAATGGACTAAGCATGTGCTTAACTGCTTTTCTAAATTAGTGTAGATTTAAAAACACATTTAGAAATAAGCTGGAGGCATCCTTGACTGTTTCTGAATTGGGGCTTTGATTAGTAGATGTGCTTACATGTAACTGAAATTTGTACTACAATTTTGTTATTATGTAAGCATAGCTTCACAAGAAATTAAATTTCAACCAATTCTAAGAAGGAAAACCAGCTTCTTTACACAGACAGGACTACTAGTTTGCATAATTAAGAGTGTGGAGTAGGTGTTTTCCCTTCAAAAGCCCAATCTGTAAATCAAATGTGCAACAGGTACCCTAGATTTTTTAACAGTTGAGGATGAAGTATGTTAGAATAAAAAAAGTTTTGTTAATTATTCTAGCAGCGTGTCATAAAAGAAACTTTTGGAACACAAAATTTCTGCCCTCTCTAGCATATTCTACCTCAGCATATCTCTGCTCTTCTGCTGTTTTCATGCCCAAAGTCCCATGTCTGAGCTTTCTGTCTTGCTCATTAATTTCAGGTATGTTAAAATCTTGTCTGGAATTTTCTGGTAGTGAGAAAGCACCTGGACCCATTAGGACAGAGAATTACCTATATTTCAGTTGTGATTCTTGTTGGGATATCTATGATGGCACGTTTTTCTGGGCCAACAATAATGAGAAAACTGGCATATTTATCAGCAGAGATGTAACTGATATAATAAAGATTATCAAAACCTTTAATACAGCATTAAGTTGCTAGTACATAATTTTTCAATTTGACTATAATTGAACATTTAAATGACAAAAGTGTGTGCTTGTGTGAATGTATAAAAGGTGTTTATACCACCTTAGTGTGTCTGACACAGAACAGAGTTACATTTACAAATACAGATGTCATTTACACGACACCAAATTTGTTTCTGAGACTTGTCAGGAGATATCATATAGCCAATGTTATTATTTCTTGGATCAATTTTCAGCGGACTTGACCACTTTCAAATTTATTTATCAAAATACATTTGAGTGAACAAGAGTATTTTTTTCTTGAGTGTTATTTGAAAAATATTTCAGAAATAATGACTGCTGCTGTGGTCTTCTCCTATGTTATGATACTTGTTTGACAGGATAAGAATGTAAGTCATTAATTGAACTGCTACTTGCTATCAAACAAAAGACATTTAATGAATATAGTATAGAAAGAGTGTTGCTGATATTTTCAAGCAAAGATCTCCAAGCAAACAAATAAATAAATAAAGTGACTATAAAGCAGAGTGCTTTGCAACTTCATATGTGAATAAGAGTTGAGCAAATACTGGAAATTACATTCTTGATAACCACATAAATAGACACACTCATGTAGTTTTGAAAATGTTCACTGTTTCACCTATATAACCAGTGACACACTTATTTTTGTGACATCTAGATAAATAATTAAATGGCAGTGTAAGATGAGAGTCTTATGATACTAGACAAATTAAAAATTATGATATCACTATATAAGTCAGGCAATTATTAGAGAAAAACCCTCTACTTTTCCTAAGTAACAAGGTGAATTAGCAATAATCTCTGAATTAAAAATGACCAAGATTGCTGCTAATTCACCCTGTTTGTTAACAGTCTACAATCAAAAATATTCACTGAGGAAATCTGTGAAAAGTTCAGAGACAAAAAATTTTTTTAAAAAAGCTCTAAATCCCTGCATTTTTATATATAAATTATTCATGATTAATTATTCACAAAGTCTGATTTCAGGGAAGATTAATGACTGATATTTAAAATTAATGTCTGAAGTTTTATATTTCAATTTTCAGCAAGCCTTGAGAAGTTAGATACCAAGATCTCATCTCTGTAAATTTAAAATGCCTAAAATCACAGATGCAAATTGGAAAGACCATTCATAAACTAATACAAAGTTAAATAAACAAATAGAAATTGTTTGACAAGCAGGACAAATGCCAGCTAAGCCTCCTTTGTTGTTAATTTGTATCCTTTATGCCCTGTGCTCCACTTTCTTTTCAACTGCCTTCCCAAGGTAACAGCCGTCCTAACAGTGAGTCCATAGCATGGCCATTACACCGCTACTGATTTAGGAGAAAGAAACTATCAAAATCGACTGCATGATGTCTGATGCCTACTATCCTTTCACTGCAAATACATATTTTCATAAAACTTCCATCACTTTTTCAAATACGGCTGAAATTGGTCAGCTTGTGTCAGGAAGAAATGGAAGATGTGGATGGAACCCTCAAACTCATAAAAAGTTCTGAGACTAGTGAAGTTAATTGAAGATAGAGGAAGGACTGGGTAAACACTTCTTTCTTTTTCTTCAGTGAATGGCTCATTTGTTAAAAACCATACTTTATGGAGAAATAAAAACAAGTAGAAGGTCACAGTTATGTGCAGACATTGTACCAGTCCATCAGTTATTTTCCTCAAGCCACAGATGATGAATTTCAGGGTGCTAATATTTGGTAAATTTTTCTCGTAGGTGAAAGGAAGACCAATGCTGGAATTGGAAAACTGTTAAGAGTATTACCATATCATGCAACTGATTTGGGTACCTTAATGTATGAATTTGTAAAAGCTTACAAGAGCATTCATTGTTTCTAATATCATCTCGACTACACCCAAAGCATTCTTAGGCAATTAAAAAAAATAATTTAAAAAATATTTAAATGTTCCTTGACCACATTGCTCAGATGCAATGATTTAGATTCTATCAATCCCCTTGCTTCTGCTGAAGGGCACCTCCTCAGCAAGTGCAGGATAACCTAACTCACTGCCAGCCAGGAACTTATTGTAAAAGAGAAAAGTTACTTCTCTGATATGTTTACACCTCTTTTTTCTTTTTTTCAAAACTATGAGTCCTTGACATCCTTGTTTCTCGAATCTAATGTCCATCTCACCAACACATAAAGTCAATATCACCCTACTCACTAGCTCAGAATTTGTTTGTCATTCTTTTATGCTATGGCAAGGTTAGGGGATCCTTTTATTTCCTCCTGAAAATCTTTTTAAGCCCTTGCTGTAAATGGTATATTGTGCTATGCAAAACGCACGTCTCCAGAGGAAAGATAAAACTTCTCTATTTGGACTTCTAACAAAGAGCAGGAAGAAACATTCTCAAAAAAGAAATGTAATCATGAGACAAATCAGCACCAGCTGTAATGAACACCTGAGACCCTTAAATTCTATAGGATGAAAATAGCTTTTTGGCTCCTTCTCTAACAACGTGAAAATGGGGCTTTTGAGGGGGGAAATTATCTAACTTTAATTTGATTACACCTGCAGCATGCTAATTAACTGACCAGTAACTCAAAGTTATATCATGTTATCTTTTAGTGCCTTTCTAGATTTACTAACAGTGAGTTATTGAAGAATTATGTTAGTTATTTTTGGTGTCTAAAACCACTGTTTATTATGAAGAAAGTGTATTAATCTGCTATTTGGGGTTTAGATACTTCTTTTTATTGCAAGAAAAACTGTAATTCTTTTTTAGTGTAGCACTGTATTACACTTACTTTTTTGACTGTCATAGTCATTGACTAATGATTCAGGATTTTTTACTTCTTTTTATCTGTTTTCCCCAGTTCTGACACTGACTCTAAGGGACAAAACCAAAAAAAAGTAGGACTTGCTACTGGTAAATATACAGTTAAAAACGGATTTCTTTTTGTTCCCTCTCACTCATTCAACTTGAATGGAGTTACTTCAAATCCATGAAACAGTGTGATAAACAGAATTAAGGCTTATCCTTTTACTTTTCTTGAGCTTTACTGTTAGCCTTGCTACTTTTCCCAGCACTAGATTAGAGAAAGAGAAATAAGCAAACTGAATAGCTAAAGAAAAACTTCTAAACTTCTTAATCATTCTGTAACTAGTGACAGCAGGCAAAACATGAAAATTGTCATAATTTCTTCTTCCATGTGTCGTAGTTTAGCAGGCTTTCATTTGAACCTCTAGAGTAAGAAAGAAGCGTAATAGAAACTGTGCATAACCTGAGGACAGGACTTAGAGCCAAGAATTTATGAAAAAAATCATAGATCAGATGCCCTCTAGGGCTTCTCCTCTTTGCTAAAAAGATACTAAAGTAAGTTACTTATCACTTACTCATCATGTGTAGTTGCTAGAGAATTTGTCAGGCAGCTTAAAAGCTTTGCAGTCTATTCAAGTCCAAAGAATGGAGCTTGACAAGAGAAGAGCAAATAATGTCTAGGTTTGCAGTCTTCCTGCTGGGTCTCCATTTTTCTGTTTGAGTTGTGTCCAGCCTTTAACTTTTTCAAGTGGATTTTTGTTAAAGGAAGGTCAATGAGGGAAAGGAGCTCAGTCAGATAGGAGAGAAGAGAAAATGAAAGGAAGAAAAGAGTGGAGAATGGCATCAGTGAGAATGAGACTGAAGCAATGACTCCAGACAGAGTGGTGTGAGCTGGAACAAATAGCTAAGCGACACCAAGAGTGCTCAGTCTGAAAATTATACATAACATGGATAGAGTCAATGCACAAAGGTTCCTAGGTCAGCAGTAAGCACCACGCAGCTGAATTACATTTCCAGTGTTAAGGTTTTTCTGTCTGAGACTTCTGAGGGTCTCTGATCAGCATGGAATATTAGCAGAAAGCGAAAAGTGAGATGTGGCTTCATAAAAATTGCCTTTAAGAATTATTCTCAGATCTCACTGAGAGTATCCTTTTAGGATAGGTATTTACCTTAAACTTACATAAAGTTGAAAACCAGCTATACCTTATGTAGGTTCCCCTTCCTTTTTTATTTAATTTTTTTAAATTATGTATCCATTTTAACAGGTACAGAGAGAAGGAAAAGCAAGGCAGAAGAATATCTAATACCTGAATCCAGGATTAAGAGCTAAGGATTTATGACAAAAATTTCAGTTCTCTTGCACTGTATGACCATTCGTATAGGAGAATCCTTTGCTAAAAATAAAGTAGAAGTAACAGACTGTCAGAGCAGGTCTGAAAAGCTAGCCTACATTCTAACATCATTAGCTTAGTTAAGGCAGGTCCTGCTGAATGTGTTGATCTTTGTCTGGCCATTATTAATCTTGTTTTGCAATTACTTGTGTATAGCAATGGCCATGTTCTAGAAACTTTATAGAATCCTTTTTCCTTCTTTCTCTAGATGCCTTTGAGAAGAAACCTTCTATAAATTCTACTGACATATATCCTGCAAAGGCCTAGCTCAGATTTACATGTCCACACTCAAATGCAAACATTGTCTTTGGATGATTATAAATTATAAATTATTATATATTGCAAATGCGGGGACAGTTTCTGAAAGATGTGTATGAAAAGAGAACAGTGAGCATGTGTTTATGTTCTAAGCCATATTAGAAAAGAAGAAATAATGTTACTTTCAACATGTTAGTAGCTTTGTTGCCTCTATGAGAAAATGAAACCTGAAAATTAAAAAGAAAATTGAT
>VYZT01052312.1:0-16167 GCA_013400735.1 Pomatostomus ruficeps
GGAGCAGACAGGAATTCCAAGCAAACTGGATACAAGAGTAACAGCCAGAGCAGGAAGTACATGAAGTGGTATAAGATAGTTCTTACTACATGTTCAATTACAATTTCTGAGTCTAAGTTATTATATAAATTAGTCACATATTCCCTGCCTTCCAAGAAACAAACGGACTTTCCTTGATCAGAGGACAGAGGAAAAAATTAGACTGTGAAATGGCAACAAAATATCTGGAACCTGTGAGCTACTACAGCAAAGAAAGCCCAGTTCAACAAAGCGGTGCAGTCAAAGGTTTAAAAGATGGTCCTATTCTCTCAAGGACATTTATTGTCTAACTCTAGTGCATTATTGCTTAGCAACACAATTTGAAACTGAAGTTCTTCCTGTAGTGGTTGCAAGCAAAGAACAGAAGCCTCAACTCCATATGTACCACAACAGCGTGACCACTTCATAAATGCTATCAGAAACCCCTCCCCCTAGCCAGAACTGCTGCCTCTCACCACTTCTGGAAAAACAGCGCCCACAAAAGGAATTATTTTTGAAAACTGTTCTGGGTAAAACCAATTAGGTTTTATGTTTGCTTCAAAGAAGTTTAAATGCAGAACTGCTCCTGTACATTTCAGGGGGCAAGAGTAGCAGGACTGGGTGCGGACAGACAACACCACTTCTTTGAAAGCAAATGCACACTAAGGCTGGCTCAAGGCTAGCACCAAACCACAGCTAAAGAAAAACCAAGCCTAAGAAACATTCACTGTCCCTCAGTGCTCCTTCTGGAAGTGGTGTCTTCAGATACTGAAGTAAAAGCCCCTTTTCCAAAGACAAAGGCAACCTAACAGGCTATGCAAGCACTGCTGTCCACAAGTGCTGCCATCTTCCTTTTTGCACGAGAAGACCAGGACAACACTCTAAAATGGTTATAAGGAAATTGGAATGTGAATCACTTATGTAAGATGTAAAGAGACCATTTATAGCTACAAGTCCTTTGCTGTATCTCAGGCTAGCTTTGTGGGGGCTGGATTGAGCAGGAAAAGCTTTTGAGGATGGGATTCTAAACACAAAAATGTTGTACATTTGTAGGCTTTCATCTTCACAAAAAAAACCCCAGCCTTATAGAGAGGGAAAAAAAAATCTTTGCTGAAGTGCACTTCATATTTGATTTCTTAGATTAACGACTCCTGTCTCCAAATTAATTTACTTTTCCACTTTGTGTTTATAAATGAGACTCAATAGAATTCTAGCTGTAAAGGTGTTACTTAAATAGCCATTAAGTGAATGCTGCTACTATACAGAATAACAAAATAGAAGCTGTCATCCAAAGGGAGAAATTAAAATTCTTCACACCTTTATTCAACAGTTACTATAACCAGTTTGCAGAGAGGGGGCACAGAAATAAGAACTACAATTCTATACAAGGATTACAAATAAAGTCAGTGGGTAGTTTTAGCTTCACATAAGATCTGGTAACTTGAAAACTAAATACACCACACGTGGTGATCAAAGCTCCTTACATAATACATTTCCTATCTACCCTCAGTAGTTTAGCTCCAATGTCACAAAGGGACAGCAAAGCATCTTAAGACACCTTGCTCCTGTTGCTGCATTGTTTGTCCATCTCACTGTCATTATTCTATACTGACCCACAGGAACTTCTTGATCATACGCTTTTTTTCCTTGAGGCTTTGACTGCTGCAAGGAGATACTAGATATAAAGGAAAGTTTTGGAAAAAACTTCCTTAAAGGCTGAACATAAAACGATGTAAGAAACATGTCATCTAAGAAAAACTTTCAGAAGTGTTAATATAAAATGCATTAGCACCATATAAAAGACTCCTCAGATTTTAAACACGTAAAACATTTAGATCAGGAAAATCTCAGTACTCTGAAATTCAGCTCTTTTGATTTCTTATCAGTCAGTAATCTTTGTGTGGTCCTAGGAAGGCAAGCAATGATAACTTGAAAGTGCCACTGGGTCAAGGTAAGCTAGTGGCTTAAGTTTAGGACCTCAATCAACAGCAAATGAGGACATTCCTTCAGCAAAAGAAGAGCAAGTCTTCATCTTCTCTAACAGAAGTTCTTCCAAGAAAATGATTAGCAACTTGATTACATTAATTTGATTGCTTGATCTACTGTGGTGTATTTTATTATCCTCTTGAGAATTACACCTTAAAGTGAAAAAGGCATTGGAAAAGGTGTGCAATAGTAGCGTGTGGGCAGGGTGGGGGAGGTGGAAGCTGCCGCATGGCCGGCTGCGTCTCTGTCTCACTGTGGGGGAGAAAGAGAGAGCCGGCCGTGTCTTTGCACGGAAGCAGGCACACTTCGCACACACCCTTGCCGTTGGAAAGGCACTAAATCACACTCACAGAAGCTAGAATAGCTTTCGCAAGTCTAGAGCCAAAGAGTCGGAGGGCTCTTTCATATGGCGTTTACTCTAATCACTGAAGGGGGCTTACGGATGAAAGAGGGTTTGGCTAGCATTGGCACGGCTTTATAAAGGATACAAAGCTAAGGAGATAAGGCAGGGGCGGGGTGAAGGTCTAAGGGTTAATAGGCAGGACAGAGAGAGGGTGGGGTAAGGGGTCTGCCAGGGCAGGCAGAGCCAGGTTACTGGCTGCCTTAGTTTAAGCCCATGGGAGATAAGGGGCTTTCCCCCCCCCAGTCTGACTGGGGGCTTTTTCAAACTCTGGAATCTGCGCACCACTGGCTGGGCTGCGCTTGGGGTTTTACCACAACATCGTACATTAAAAAAAACCCTAATTACTATAATTACTATAGCCTGCTAAATAATCACATAAGAGTAGGACTTAAGTTCATCGAAAAGTTAGCTCTTATTTTGTTTGAAAAAGCAAAGATGACCATGCCTGGTCAGGAAGAGAGTAACAAAAGAAAAACACCCTGTGGACTGAAAACTATCAAGTTTTAATCAGAAGAAATGCAGCTTTGCAGAAACAGTGGTATAAGGCCACGTACTATTTGAATGCTGCTCTAGGAAACCACATAATGCACATCTGTGCTTGGCTAGCTGTTCATGCATTTTTGTCCTGCATTTTGACTATTGCTTGTCTTCAACTCAATTTTCAAAAAAGACAACAGAAAAAGCATCCACAAATGAAGCCTTCAACCAGAGTAAAAATACATCAACTTCATTTTTAGAACTACCCATTGCTATACATTGTTTGCAACTGATATTCCACATCATTTTGCTAACTTTAATGTATTTCAAACATACGGGAAATAAAGGCTACATTTTACTCAACTACAGCTATCAAACATTTCTTTATCCAATGTTTCATCTGTCACAGGAAGCCAGGAACAGCCTTGAACTGAACAAGCTAAAGGTAGCCTAGATGCCCTAAATTTTTGCCTCCAGTTCCAGCATTCCCTCCTGAAGAGGGAACAGTACACGACAACCTCTCAGAAGTCTGCATTTCTGCAGCTGCTCTCTGGCCACAGAGCCTGCCCTAAGGTAACAGCAGAAAGCAGCGACACTGTTGCACTGACAGTGCTCAGCCTGGTCTTCCTCCACAAACCCAGACTTTTGATAGCCAGAAAGGTCTGTCCTCCTCTGCAAACTCAGCCCACCACCCACTGCAGCAGCTGTGCTGGAGACTCGGTGCTTCCTTCTCCACTGCAGCCCCTGTCCTCAGCAAAGGCAATGGTAAGCACACTCTAAAACCATTTTTAACACTGCCTTTGCTCTTCACACCACTTCTTCCACTCTTGTCCAAAATGGTTCCAACAACAGATAAATTCCAATGATTGTTCAGATTCGGGCAACCCATGCTGCTTCTCAAATCTGAGTGATTTGCAAAATCTTTTCTTTTCAGATAATGCAGTAAAATCCTGAAAGCTGACAACCCTTCAGACCTGAGGAAAACATTGTTGATTTTACTTGTTTCAAATAGCCACTTACATTTACATGAATAGACAGTTCTACCACCAGAAAACAGGAGTTTGAGCATGAGCTAAAACCCAACAGAAAAAAAATTAGAGACTCAAAAATGTATGTACAGGGAAAAGCACCATCCACTACTGAACAGCAAAAGTGAACTTAAGGAACCATCTGGCATCCTTTTGTGGATAGTTTTGCTATACAGACCTGAAGTTACAATAGCCTTTATACACTTCACATTCTGCCCAAAAACGTTAGCATGTTTTCAAAATGTTTTTCTTATTTCTGTTTCTCAGGCCTTTGACTTCTGGATTACCTGGCATCCCTCATAACAGGGAAGGAATCTTCAAAAACAAGGACGCTATTAAATGTCTGAAAAGTGTCTGGAGTAAAAAAGCAAGGACTGGACTACTTGCACTACAACAATAAGAAAACAGCTCTTAATAGCTTCATTCAAATTTGAAGGGAAAAAAGGCACCAAATCCCTAAAGAACTGCTATGGAATGAAATCAGTAAAAGGGCTTGTAGAAGGTGGCTGCGCAGCAAACATACTCATTCTAGAAAGTTCAGAATATTTTAACATTGTATCATTTTTTTCAACTAGACTAGTTATTCCTGGATATAATTTCTTACATTTTTCTGACTGCATATTTTTATTTAAGGATTTTTTTAACCTTTTTTTTTCTAATTAGCTGAACTTTAACTACATTAAGGCAGCATTATATCTTGACCCTTAAATGTGTAATTGTGAATAATTTTTTTACTGAAGTTCTTGAACTATTGTTCGATCTGTCTTTGAAGAAAGAGAAGAAAACTAAAATCCCTCAAGACTTGAGCCTTTAAATTACGCTAACTGAATTTTGCTCAACTCCATTGACACAGAATAAGAAAATGTACAGGAAAGCATTAACACCAAACAGAATTACAGAATCATTTAGGTTGGAAAAGATCCTTAAGATAACAGAGTCTAAGCATTAACCCAGCACTGCCAAGTCCACCACTAAACCATGTCTGTGACTGCCACATCAACATACCTTTTAAACACCTTCATGGATGGTGACCCAACGTCTTCCCTGGGCAGCTGCTTCCATTGCTTGACAACCCTTTTAGTGAAGAAATTTTTTCTAATAGCCAACCTCAATCTTCTGTGGTGCAACTTGAGGCTATTTCTGCTTGTCCACTTGTTAGCTGGGAGAAGACGCTGACCCATCTTAGTACAACCTTCTTTCACAAAGGTGCAGAGAGAGAAAAGGTCTCTCCTGAGCCTCCCCTTCTCCAGGTTAAACACCCTCCATAAAACTTGTAAGCAGGTTATGAACAGAGTCAGTGGTCTGGTGCTTTGCAGAGAATACTTTTGAACTCTCAAAAAGATGAAGGCAAAATCTTATTTATACACCTTACCATAACATATTTACTGTACAACAGGTATACAGCCTTTCACACACATCAGCCTCTCCACCCCACAAAGGAGGAACTAACTCACACTTACCTGGCACTTTCAGTAGAAGCCTGCTATTCTTCAGCCACCAAGCTGCCTCCTGAGCTGAAGTATGGAGGCAATGCTCTTCCCTGTCTTTTGAAGTTAAACTAGGGCAGACTTTCTGTTAGACTTCACATTGCATCTGAGTGCCAGGTTCTATGTGTGCATTTTTAAAGGCAGTTTACACAGTATTCTCCTCAAACATGTAAACTACGCCTTAAATAAAATAATGGTTGATGTCTCAAACCTGCACACGAGAATTGAGTTAGTTTTAATACCTGTAGGAGGTATTTGCTTTCACAATAGCAGTGGTATTAGGCATCTCACTAGTTCACCATCCCCATTACAACTGGGGAATGTCAAAACACAAATCCCAAATTGTTTGCAACTGCTGAAATATGAGTGAGATTTCTACCAGTGTTTCAAAACTTTAAACAAGCTTTAACTTTCTGGTGGGAAGAGTTGCAGGATTTAGAAGAAGAGAACTTGATACAGGAGTTTTGTACCAATCTAAAGTGAGGAAAGCTTACTATACTGAAGCTGTTTCCCAAAACTGTACACAGAGCAACACCAAGACATCAGGCCAGAACACAGTCACTTCTGAAAAAGAATGAAATACCAAAACAAAACTTCTCTTTCACCACTGGGAAACAAGATACGTCACAGCAGGTGTTTACTTCCCTGTCCTGAAAGAGTCTTTGGAACCCCAACTGTAAAACGGAACAGAAACCCCTTCTTCAATCCATATGCAATCCAAATAGGACACGTGACATAGTAGTATCATAAATAGTTTGGATTGCAGAGGATCTTTAAAGGTGACCTAGGCCAACCCTGCTGCCACAGGCAGGGACATCTTCAGCTACAGAAACTCATTCAACTTGGCACTGCATGTTCCCAGGCATGGGGCATCTCCCACCTCTCTGAACACCCTGTTCTACATTTCACCACCTGCATTGTAAAAACTTTCTTCCTTCTCATGTAGTCTAAATTGGCCTCCTTTCAGTTTAAAACCACTACCTCTTGTCCTGGTCCTATTACAATAGGCCCTGCTAAAAAGTTTGTCCCCCACTTTCTTGCAGAGCCCCTTTAAAGTACTGAGAGGTTGCAATGAATCACCCCAGCGCCTTCCTTACTCCAGGCTGAACAAGTCCAATTCTCTCAGCTTTCAAAACATATCATAATTAAACCACTATGGGAAAGTATTTAAGAGCTCAGCTTACTTCATATAGCAAGACAACCCACCAGATTATCTTACCACAACAAGGCTACAGTATTTTACGATGCATATTACTCCCTTGGTAAACATTAACATGTGTGTGTACTTAAGCCTCAACACGTGTATACAGACTTCCAAGTATTTGTTACATCAGTGAAAATCACTAACAAGGAGTAACTCTTCCACCAGGTTGTGCTTACACAAAGCGATATTAAGCTTCTTTTCATCAGGACGTTTGAATGTTCATTCAGTTCATTGTGGTCAGATGCACTTAGAATGACCTCCCTCCCTCCATCCCTCTTATTGTGCAAGGAACAGAAACCAGACAGCTTCACTTGTCAGATCACCAATTAGCTACAGTACTTAGTGCGCAGATGACAAACCACATTTTCAGGTCAAGAGAAAGTGTTACGTCTGTACAGCTGAATACTCCCCAAAAACTAAGTGACCCAAGTCCAAAACCTTCTGGCTTGCTCTATGTTTTTAATACACTGAAAAGTCAAAATACAAATCAGATAGAGAGATCAAAAGGAAACCAAACTAGAAAAAGCACAAGTTTCAAATTACATGTCTCTTACATAAAGAGGATTTTAACTCCAAAAATCTCCTATTTAGCATTTAAATAGAAAATCTTATTCCAAAACTATTAGGAATTTTGTTAGTGTCACAGACCTACTGTCACAGTTATTTAACTTTTTTTTTTAATCTGAAAAAAGTAATGGAATATTTATCAAGAATGGAAAAAATCTGGTGGTTACAGATGTTCAGAGAAAGAGTTCACAGTTCAGAATGTTCAAACACAAACATTACACTGGAAAAAACTAAAACTGTGGAGTCCATCTGGTAAGAACCTTCATGCCCGTACTACTGTTAAAGTAGGTAGAACTGAAATAAGTAACCCTTGCAAGATGTTCCAAGATACCTATTTTAAGAAAAATTGCATTATACAGCACTAAGTATGTAAAAGCTTATAAATTCTTCCAGGATAAACAGGAGGTAAATTTATGCATTCAGGCACCATATTATGCCTCTAAATCTATGAAACTAAATTTTCTTTAATAACCTAAGCAACATTTGACCAGGTGTCTATTCTTAAAGCTATGAACTTATTTTGAAGCATATTGCTAGACCTGAAGTTTATTACAAGAACGTTTCCAGTAACCAGAAGCACATGATAGTGTAATTACACACCCCAGAATGTAATACCACACTTAAAAATGGTTATTTTAATGATTACGCTAATGAGTTCTGAACTTCCAACCCATGTGCATAGAGTTTCATAATTACACAGCTTGAAACCCTCATCAGCAAATCCAAATGCTCCTGAAATCCAAATCATTTTACGATCTTGAATAATGCATGGCACCTCTGCAGCAAGAAATTAAAACAAATTTCATAAAAATGCAAAGCTTCATAATCTGTATTTTAAAAGACACTGCATTACTGAAATAAAGTGTTGCTTAGTAAGTATGAACAATGGTAATTTTTTGCCCCCTCCCCCTGGTACTCACAGTTCAGACCCTACATCAAAAATGAACACCCCAACTCCTCCCAAAATATCCTTTTATATATATGTATGCATGTATATGGTGGCTCACAGCATACCCTACTACACAAGAGAGAAATCAGACATCTGTCTCCTAAACAAGCCCTGGCTCAAAATGGCATGAAACTTTTTCTTCCGGAAAAGTGTGAAAACATTTTTTTAAAATAGGCTGTAGCTTGATTGGTTTGCATATTATTTTGTCAATAGCAAAAACAAAACTCCATCTTAGTTCATTGAAGGGCCAGCAAGGTCTATAGTTTCTCTGTAAGAATGACATCCCAATGCCTTTTTTTGTTTGATTTTGAACTATTGGTAAACCCTAGTAAACTCAATGGAAATTCTTAGCAAGCATCAGTGCTGTCCTTTTGAACAAGTCAAAAAGCCTTGTCAAGATGACAAGAAAACCCATTATTACAATCAATGCAAACTCACAGAATGGGTTTGGTTGGAAGGGACCATAAAGCTCACCCAGTTCCACGCCCCTGCCATGGACATGGACTCTGTCCACTTGACTAGGTTGCTCAGAGCCCCATCCAGCCTGGCCTTGAGCACTTCCAGGGATGGGGCACCCACAGCTTCTCTGGGCAACCTGCGCCAGTGTCTCACCATCCTCACACTGAAGAATTTGTTCCCGATACCTCATCTGACTCCTCTCTTAGTTCAGAAATCTTCCCCCTTGTCCTGCCGCTATCTGCTCACGTAAAAAGTCCCTCTCCCTCATTTTTACAAGACCTTTTAGGTACTGGAAGGCTGCAATGGGGTCTCCCTGGAGCCTTCTCTTCTCCAGGCTGAACAATCCCAACTCTCTGACCCTGTGTTCAATGAAGAGGTGCTCCTTCCCTCAAATCAACTTTGTGGCCCTCCTCTGGACCCTCTCCAACAGATCCACATCTTTCTTGTGCTGAGGAATCCTGACCTGAATTCAGTATTCCAGCGGGGGTCTCATGAGAGCAGAGTAGAGAGGGAGAACCACCTCCATAAGCCTGCTGGCAACGCTTCCTTTGATGCAGCCCAAAAGGATTGATACCCTATTTTGTTCTTGGATTTTCTTGTGTCTCACATTTCCCTACCTGAAGGTGCTAACAAGGTTAAAGGTAGTATTTAAAATATGCCCTTTCTAAGACTTCCCTTCTTTGTGGACATATGGTGTATAGCTAACCATCAGATACCTGAAGAGCTTCTACTGCCATTCCCTTGACAGAACAGAAATGGCACGGAGCTTTTATTCACAATTCTGTTTTGTCTTTATAACTTCAACACTCAGAGCTAGGTATGAATTTTTAAGGAAACAAATACTGTCAGCAATAACAATTCCATGTCTTAATAACTCTGATTATTAGAAATAACAGCTGAAACTTATTACAAAGAATTTACACAAGGAAGAAACAGAGTACTCTAAATTTAACAAAGATGATAATACTGTATTATGCTTTTGGAGGTTGTAAACATGCTATTCAGAATAGAAGAAATTAAACCCATTTTAGCTTTTACAATTTAGGGTTTGAAAGAAGAATGCATTATTAGTTATCCTTTCTCTAATAACATTTTAAGATTTCTGGGCGTCTGTAGGATCTCATTACTGAAACCACAAAATACAAATACAAAACCAGAGGTGGCAAGGAAGAGTCACAAACAGCTACACATATTCTGGCAGATACTAACCACAACCTTAAAATTATAAGGGGGAAAAAAACCCCCAAAACCAAAAAACACATTAAAACCAAATCAAAGAACAGCAGTCCTTACCTACAAGTTTTGCCAAATTTCTGCAACTTCATTTTCCTCATCTTGATCATATCAGGCTTTTTGATGTACTAATCCCTTGGTTTACCTCATTAGCACAAGGAACTTGGCTGCCTCTAGACACCAGTGTTTTCAAAAAGGCATTCAAATTTACAGAAGTGTAACCATGACTCTGCCAGAAGCACTAAATGTCAGAAGTCTGCAGAGTCTATTTGCCACAGCCAGTTAAATAGTCAGCAAAAGCACCATTAGAACAATAACTGGGCCATTGTATTAACTAACAAATGTCATAAAACATTGTGTCAAAGCCCTACTCCAGAGCAATATTAACCACCTTACAAGGAAGAAAAGTTGCAATTTTTTCTTCTCTGATACATGCCTTTTTGATGCAGATTCTACAAAAAACACAGAGCATCCAAGTTAAAACACACCATTTTGAACTACCCTGTGCCTGTTGCACACTTCCAATGTTACCTCCACATTACATGAAACTAACATCACTAAACTGCTTTCTGTGCTTCCAGACACCTCTCTCATATTCTTATAAAAAAAGGTATTTTTTTCAACTTCTCTAGGGGAAACTTGCCTAATATGCAATAACTTGTAGTGGAGTCTATGTAAAAAAAACACTGCAGCATATACTTCAATCAGTAAAAACTCTCAGCTGTAATGAAGTCTCACATCTCTTCCTGTTTTTCCCAAACAAGTATAATATACTATTCTATAACAAACTTAAGAATAAAACCCCCTCTATTCTACACCCCAGTTATCAGAAAGTTACAAAACCCTAGAGAGTTCAGTTACACAGAAGTCTAGAGTTTGAACAGCATTTCTCTAACTTAAGTATGCATTACTTGCATGGATCATCTATTTGAGAATCAAGCCACACAACAAAAAAGCTGCAAAGCATAAGAGTTACAGGCTCTGCTGACACACTGGGAGGTAACTTAAACCAGCACCGAGGTCTCTGCCACCGACAAGCAGGGGAAGCTTTTAAAGCAGCAATGCCATAACTCCACGTGAGGAGAAACTGCCTCAGAATTCCACACACCTTTCTTTGTTTTTAAACTACTGAGACATTTCTATCCTCCAGCCCTCTTCTTACTCTCACTTAATTTTGCCATTTTTCATCTTGATGTAGAAATTTTCCTCATCACCTCACAGTCTTCAGTCAGAGCTTCTATACTTACCTAAGGGTTACTTTGGCTCTGATTTACTTCTCTGTTTCATGAGGAATTTGATGGTTGAATAGAATAGAAACTGATCAAAGGTAGAATTAGCTCATTATAACATAATTTAAATGCATACTGCACATTAGAGTGTGTCATCATTTTCACAGTCAAAATGACAACCCTGAAGGTCTCCAGAGTCAAACCCAGGTTGGAAAGTAACTGCTCTAGGGGTGCTAAACCGAACCAGCCATCACTCCCAATGACTAAACCTGCCTGCAAACAACAGAAAAGTTCCAATTCTCTGACAGAAAACATGCCTGTCAGCATGTCTCTCTACCTGGAAAAACATTTCTTTTGTATAATCACATCTGCTTCATTTTTATTGCTTTGTTGAAAAAACTTCTCCAATGCAGCCTCACCCTGGCAAAACCATCACTGAACCTAAAGCTACCTGCAAAGGCTTCTGACTGAAGGAGGGCTTCAAAGAGTTACTCAGCATCTGTGACAAAAGCTTCAGCCAGATCCTGAGCTTCTTATCAGGAGCATGCATGGGCCCTATAGCCATTTTGAACAGCCAACAGCTGATTTCCCTAGCATTCGGAGACCATCCAGGAGCCATGTTTTATCAATACTGCATTTCTGCTGGTAGTGAACTGAGAAGAGAGAATGCATTGATTTTCCTATTTAATATTTCATTAAATGCTTAGCTAAAATAGGTATCTGAACTACACTTAATTCATACCATTTACTTGATATCATCATTAGAAACACTTAAATGACAGTTGCAGTCACTACAAATCTTTAAACAGCGTCACTATTTCAGCATTTCATTGACGTTGCTTTGTGTCCTTCAAAAGCTTCCGCTGCTGTTAAAAAACCCTACTCATCTATATTTAACAAAGGAGATACCCAAGCAAAAACTGATTTCTTAAATCATATTGGTATCCTGCTATTTCAGTGCCAGCACAATGCCCATCACAATGACTTACTTTTTTTTATTCCTTCCACTCCTAAAAAACCACCCCACACCACAAAACACCCCCCGCTGTTAGCAGTCGAGCTGCCAACAAACAAGTCTCGGGAGAGGTTAAACCCACATCCTCTCCTAGGATGACATGCCTAATCTTTTGCCAGCAGCACTGATCAGAAAATGTATCTTTACAAAAATGTTCAGCAGCCTTGTTGGCTCGACTGTAGCTACTGCAAGACTGCCCTTGCAAACAGTCTTACAAAACAACACCCAAGATAGCCACAAAAACCAAAAAGTACCAAGGAAAAACAAGAAAAAGACACAAAGGCAAACAAACAGATGAAAAACCACAAAACAAAATCAAAACAACCCAAAGAAAAACCCAGCACCCTGACAGCAGACCACCATCTCCTGCTTCAGAAGGGCTCTGCAGAAAAAGCATACCTGTAAACACGTTTTGCTTGTATTTAATTCTGCAAAATATGAACATATATATACATATAAAGTTTGATGGAAAGTGTATTTTCCCTGTAGACTTCTACATTTATTCAGAAAGCAGAACTGTTCTGATCTAGGAAGATGATATCCTATAAGCTAAGCAAGTTTTAACACAGGCCTTCATTACATCCTCTTTGCCTTCCCAGCTGTTTGAGTATTTGAAAACATGATTCCATATAAAAATCAGAGAGAATTCCCGATGAGTGTATTAAGTTTATGCATTTAGCACATGTGCCAAGCACAGGGCTCCATGTACACAATGAAGGGAAACATTTTGTACTCCATCTTTTCCACAGCAAAGAAATTTTCTCAGAACATTTTCTTGCTCGAGAAGTCATTTCCAGTCATTCCAGTGAGATCTGTTAAGAACAGTATACAAAGACAACTCCATTTATAGCTTCAAGATTAAAATCAGACAATTTAAATAGCATGTTCTTATCCAACTGACAAAATTGGGGGGGTTAATTCATCAATCAGATTATCAAGACATGAACCAACGGCTGAATAAGTCACTGAAAACAAACTATTTTAAAGCTATTCTACAAAACTATGTCAGCTAGCTTTGACTTCCAGTTCAGGCCGCAGATCATTGCTGAGGCAAGAGCAGCAAGAGGGGCTCTCAGCCAGCAGAACTTCCAAAGCACTTTCACATGACATGCTACCAAGCACATGTAATACTAATTCAGACCTGTTTTATAGGCAATTAAAAAATGCCACTCTGTCTGGCATGCATAACTGTGCACTTGACAGCTCTTAACATCATCCACTGGGGACTGCCTATTTGCTGAACTTTGATTAATCTGGAGTTCCAGACGAAGTCATGAAGTTAATGTAAGCAGAGCTCTAAACCACTGCCACTCCCAAAGACAGGCATTGTGCATCCCAGTGTCGTTACCTCAGGGCTGGAAATCCACTGTTTATTCCATTTTTTAGTCCCCTCTCATTTGTTCACTAACCCAGCACAGCACTTGCTGCTTACCTCATGACTGGTTGGGGCTCCTTAACAGTCTATTGTTAAGGACTGTCAAAAGCTTTTGAAATTCCAAATAAATTATATCTGATAGCACTCTCACTGTTTTGTTGTAACAGTGAAAGAATTCAATAGATTAGCGAGGACGTTTTCCTCAGAATAAACTGTGCTAATTTACTGCTATCAAAGTATGATCTAGAGCAGATTATCTCTTCAAAAGGTGTCAACATTTCCCCTGCCACTGAACAGCTTGGTGGTCAGCAATGCCAAACACACCTTTGGTTAAAGGCACTGAGGTTAAGTGCAAGGCTTATTTTTATAGAGTGACTGATTTAATGTGAAACTGCATCACTGGCTTGGATGTACAGGAAAGGATGACAAGGACAAGGGAACAACAAAGCTGTGCCCTGTTTATTTATCATACATATGGATAATCATAACCAAAGACAAGTAGAGCACAGCTAAATGTACCAAAAAATTCCTTCATCTATTCAGGGACTTTAAACCCCAAATAAGAAGCCGGTCAATTCCACCTGAATATCTCCTCCCCTTTTCTGCAAAGCTTAAAGATCCCCTAGTAGAGATTCTCAGTGTGAAATAACACTGGTGCAGGCTCAAAGACTAACAGGCCACGGTAAAGCTATCAAAACTATTTGTAAGCCTTTCATGGGGCTGGTGTTTTGATATCAGATCATACCAAACTTTGTACGTAGGTAGTATGGACAGCTCCTTACATATGCTATGGCCCAATTCCACTCTCAAATGAAAGAATTCTTCAACCTTTCAGACCAGCAGATCACTTGCATCATTCTCCCTTACTTTAATCAAAAAAATCTGATTTTTCACTGCAGCTGCTGCTGCTCAGCAAGTCTCTTATCCCTGTTTCACCAAGCAACTCTGAAGACAAGATGATAGTGATACATCACATGTAATTGAGACATCAGAGGAAGAGAAATTGAGGAGTTTGCTGTATTTGTAACCACCCCCAGACCACTTCAAGGAGTAAGACTCCAGTTTGCCAGGGAGTTTTCTCCAAGGCAGCCTCAGAGCCTCACCTAGCACTGTTATAACTGAGGAAGCTTGCACCTAGAGCTGTGACCTAGAACCTTCATCAGCTACACATACTCAACCAGTGAAAGCCACCAAGGAAGTACAGCAAAGGCTCTGGTCACAAGTAAAAAACTGCATGGCCTATCAAATATTCTGCACATTGATGCTCATATTGGCACAAGTGTTCCCCTATCAGTACTTTAAACAGAGAAATCCTGGGTGAATATACTAATTTTCATTAACTGACGAGACCAGTAACACATTTCCCTTTAATGTAATATCTCATTTTATGACATCTTATGCTTGTGGTCTTCTCCTTTTTACACAGCTGTTTAATTTCAGAACTCAGTCTTTTTGTCTCCAAACACTCCTGGAAAAAAAAGTCTTAAGGTATTTTAAGTATACTTTCAGTAAATATGGACAAGCAAGAAATACAAATATGATAAAAAGAATATATAACAAATAGAGCTCCATTGCTTTTAAGAATTCACACACAAACCACCTTAAAATGACACTGAAGTACACCCTAAACAATTTTCTAAGTTACGGAGAAGCAGCGTCCCATTAATCATAAGCAAAATGTTCTGTTTTGTATTAAGTCATTGAAGAATCAACACAGCATACAAAACTAGCAATTCTGTTTGCAATATGCTAAATTATTTTTTAAGTCATCAAGCATATGGAACTTTAAATAGACAAAGCAATTTGTCTAAAAGCACAGGCATATCCCATATTTGGATCTTTGGTTTCAAGCCATTAAATATTTTTTTCCTCTGATTTTATGACGAAAATAAGAAATAAAATCAGGCAAGTTTTATAACAGCCATCCCCCTCTATGCTGAAATAAGTCACCAATAAGTTTTCCAAAATTAAATCTTTCTGACAATTAAAAATAAAATTAAAAGGGGTTTCTCTGCAGCTACTACTTCTCTAAACAAAAAGGAAATGTCTTATGTGAATTTAGAGATGCACAACTTTTAAAATTAATAAGCGGTCTGCTTAGATTTTCAGTAGCAAAACACGGGAACTTGTACCGAAATTTAACAATTTAAGTAGCTGTTCTTGTCATAACAGGATTTGTTCATTTGGTCACAATCAACCATGACATTTGAATGATTCTCAAAAACTTAATTCCATGCAAAGGAAGAGATTATAAAAGATATTTTAAGTGACATAAAGAAAAAAGTATTGTAAAACACATTCTTCCACCATGCTATTTGAATATAGAAACAAAAAGAAACAGAGAACTGTTTGAAAAGGTTAAGTCCTAAGCGAACTGCTAGGCTGCTCTTCTCACTGCTTTGGTCATGCTTCCCACTCCCCCTTTCTACTCCAGAAGGGTAGAGCTATAGCACCCATGGGGAGATGTGTTTAAGAATATTTAACAGCCATTTCACCTACCAGATGTCCAAGAAATGTGAAAGCAGCATTTGTTATTTGAAAAAACACACTGTATTTTCATACAAGCTCTACCTTATCTTTGTCTTCCACAACATCTGCCAGCACATCATCTGGGTCCAGGATTCCTCCATCTGTATACTCCAGGTGGTGAATATTCACCCAGGAAGCCAGATTCTGTAAGACAGATACAAGAGTTTTTAACCTATCCTTGCGTGATTTTAGTGCTGTCAGACAAAGC
>VYZT01052321.1:0-14977 GCA_013400735.1 Pomatostomus ruficeps
AGACGGCGGCAGGAGGGCATAGGGGCCTGGCGGGGGCACGGGGAGGGGGGTCCCGGAGGCGGAAGGGCCGTGGGGCTGGGAGAAGGGAAGGCTGGGGTGGCGGTGCCTGAGGGCACGGGGAGAGGGAGGCCGGGAGAGAACAGGAAGCTGCTGTTCCCGAGCTGCTGGTCCCATCCGGGAAAGGGCCCGGGCTGCGGGAGAGCTGCGAGCCGGGACTGGGTTGGTACCGAAGGAGTCCTTTTATATTTCGTGCCTTGTCTATAGGCCTCTGTTTCACGGGAAAAAGCGCGTTCCTGTAAGTCTGCCAGCAGAACATTCTTCCCGAGAGGTACAGAAGCGAAAGTAAAAGTGCCCGGCTGTTCGACAGGCCGGCCAGAAGATGTGTCAGTGGCCTGAAGTTGTGTCAGGGGAGGTTTAGGTGGGATATCAGGAAAAGGTTTTCACCCAGAGGATGGTTGGGCACTGGAACAGCTCCCCAGGGCAGTGGTCACAGCACCGATCCTGTCTGAATTCAAGAAGCGTCTGGACAATGCTCTCAGGCACACGGTGCAGCTCTTGGGGTGTCCTGTGCATGGCCAGGAGTTGGACTTTGATGATTCTTGTGGGTCCCTTCCAGCTCAGCATATTCTGTGAATCTGTGATCCTTCTCTGCCACTGTGTGAGGGACTCCTCTTTCTCCGCACTGTGGTTTTTTCTGTGTGCCATGTCTCATCTTCCAAAAACTGTGGCTAAGTTTATTTTCTCCTCGTTGGTCTGGATATTTTTCTTAGGCACCTTCCCTTTGTATTAAGAGACCTTAAATTGCATTTCAGTTCTTGAAACTTACAGCCTTCTAGCGGTGTGTTAACTAGTGATGGAGGGGTTTGTTGCCCTGTGAGATTTTTCAGCCAGTCAGAGGTGGGACGTCTTGCCTACAGTCTTTATCTCCCACATGTCTTTTGTAATAGAGTAGCTGCAAAAAGGACTGTTTATGTGATCCATTTAATTTCTAGTGAAAATTTTTTTAGTTTAATAGAACTGTGTTTCTTTCCCTCATACTTGTGTTTGCAAGGATTGGGATTCTGGATCATGTTGCTGCAGGCTTTGAGAATAGACTGTTTTCATTGACTTGAGAGGATTGCTTTGAGGGCCAAGGTGTTGATGTTTATACTTTTATTCTGAACTGTGAGTAGATTCATGATGCTGGATACCTTATATTACTCTTTGCTTTCCTCAAGAGTAAATATATAAATGATTTTTCTTAGGTGTTACTTCTGTATTTCAAGACTATTTCTTAAGTTTCTGAGCTCAGAGTATCATGAACCCAGTCCCATCATTTCAAATTCCAAGATTGTTATGAAAAAAAAGATAGAAACTAAAGTACAGTAAAAATTGTCTTAACCGCAAATGAGTCAAAGTATGTCAAATACTGAAAAATTAAGAGAAATAGTTGGTTCTGAAAAAATATTATCTGTAGGTGCTGAAACTAAGAAGAAGGAGTGTTAAAAATGTAAGTGTCGCCACAGAGATGGGTTGCCAGGAGTCCAAAGGCAGAGGGATATTTGTCTTGTTTCTGTTTTCTCTGTCCTTCCTAATTTTCAGGTGTGAGTGCTGGTTTGTCTTACCTGTTGGCTTGTGGAGTTCCTGTCATTATTGTGCCTTTTCATCAATGCATTCATGTAAATGTGAGGTCTTAAATAGAAATTCTCTTTAAGTTTCTCTTAATGTTTCCATACCATCTTCACCCTTGTTTCCTATGGAAATGAGGCCCAGGCGAGCCAGCTGTCGGTTTCCGGTTTTCCCTGCTTCCCACAACTTTTCGGAGAGTTGCTTGTGGGACAGTTCTACTCTGCCTGTCCCGGAGGCTTCGTGCCGGCTGGGAGCTCAGCCCGTGCGGAGCTCCGAAGCAGCGGCCGCACCGCCTCCTCCTGCCCTCGGGCGTTTGGTGTCGGCGCAAACGAGCTGGCAGAGCCATTGGAAAGGTTTGGGAGATAAGGAGCTGTACACGTAGCAGGTAGTGAGGAGTATTGTAACGTACCTATCCTGGGATACGGAACAGAAACCTATTGTAAAACGAGATTTTTGGGGGGTTTTTGGTCACCACTGTTCATTGGGAAAAAGTGGATAATACAGCCTTATGGTCAAAACCATAATGTGCCCCATTGTGCTCCGGCCCTTTTCTTTTTATCCCAGCCTCTCTGGTTTGCTTTCATACAAGCAAACATCAGATAGGTCTTTAAAACAGAGTTCTGAGTTCCTAAATTTAGTAAGAGCTCGAGTACCGTAATGGTTGTGGTAATTGAATATATTGTTAAAAAGTAACATATGTAGCTGGATACTTTGTTCGGAGTATTGGAATTGTGACATGCTGTCCCAGCATTTCTTTAAATACAGGCAACCCTTTCCCTCTTTGGTTAAGTACTGATTTCACAATAACACTGTTTTAAGGTCAGTGTTTTTGGAATTCAAGTCGTTCTGAGATCTGAAATCTTATAGTTGTAGACATGCATTCGGGAGCCAAATTTGCTACTGCTTGTTGAAGCAATGCTGTTTTGATTTCCATAAATCAGTGTTGGAGACATTTCTCCATTGGTGCTGTTGCCAGTTGCTGCCAGAGGCCAAATCCTGAATAGGTTCCCTGGTGGTAAGTTGTCACTGCCCAGATGTGAATACTGATGCTGTAAATTTTTGCAAACCATTTTTTCTTCAGAAGCCCTGGACAAGCACCTTAAATATGGTAATACAGAGTTTCATCTGGGTGGGATAGATAGTATATGAACCTGTCATTTTATTGTTTGGGAGATGGCAGAGGGAATGTGCAATGCTTATTAAGAAACATGTCTTCTTTATTGTGAAGTCTTATTTATAAACATATTTCAAAATAGTTAAAGTAACACCAGAAGCGCTCTACATTCGATTGGAATGCAAGTGTTTCATTATCCACTCTGAGTAGATGCTGGGAATTGGTGAATCAAGCATATTTTTGCCATCCAGAGTAAAATGTTAGAAGGGCAGAAGTAGAGGTGGCCATTGGGAATCAAACTGGTGTTACAATTAAAAGCAGAGTGGTGGCTCTTCAGGAGCCATCACATGCAATGGTGTCTTATCAGGCCCACCTATATATGCATTTAACTTGAAGCATGTTAATATGTGAAAGTTATTTTTGGTTTTAAGAAATTAATTTGGCCTGAAGTAAATAAATCTTAGGTGGTTTTAACTGCCTCCTGTGGTCCTGCCTGGCCCACCTGACCCTGACATGAGTCAGCAGAATGCCCTTGTGTTCTAGGCTGTAGTACCAGGAGTTGGCTGAAGAAGGTGAGGCTTCCCTCTCCGTTCAGTACTTACCACATCCAGGTGTGGATTCTCTGTTCCCAAGAAAGGCGTTGACACACTGAAGCAAGTCTATTGGAAGATCACCAAGAACATAGGGAGGCTGGAGGACATGGTATCTGAAGAGAAACAGAGAGAACTGGGTTGTTGATCTGTAAGAAGAGAGGGGGAAATCCTATTTCTGTCTTAAAACAACCTAATGGGAGAGCACAAAGAAGATGAAGCTGGGTTCTTCTCAAGGCTGTGTAGGGATAGGATGAAAAGAAACAGACACAGTATGGGGCATGGCAGTTTCCAGGCTGGTAATAGGAAAAGCTTTTTCTCAGTGTGCCCAGAGGGGACCATTGCTTCTCTGTTCCTGGAGATAGTAAAGCCTGAGCCAAGCCTCTGATCTGACCTGATCTGCTTGGAGCAGGGGTCTGAATTAGCTCCTCACAGTTTCCTCCTAATCAAAATTGTCCTGTGTTTACCCTTTTGTGTTCAGAATGTGTTACCCTTTGTGTCCTTAGCCATATGAAAACAAAGCTTAGAGGGCTGGAAACCCCAAAGAGGCTAAAGCTCCTACAAAACGTTGGTTGAGTAGGAGAGAGGAATTGTAGCCTTTGATAAGTCTTGGTAATTGCAGCCTTTCTGTTATTATTTCCTTTTGCTCTGCTGGCAGGAAGCTTTGTGCATACAGCTTAGTCAGCACCGCTCACTCTTCAGCTGGTACTTGTGCTGAGTGCTAGAGATGCTGGGGAAACCTGCGGAGGGGTGAGGAAAGGAGAAAGCAAGTTGATGCCTTCTCACAGTGAGGATAATCAAACACTGGAGCTGGCTGGCTGGAGGGGTTGTGCTGTTTCTTTGCTTGACACTTTCCAAGACTGGAACCTGGAACAATCTTGTCTGAACTCATTGCTGACCCTGCTTCGAGCAGGAGGTTGAATTACTTAGGTCCCATCTAACCTTCATTATCCTACGATCCTAAGTAGCGGTAGTGGGAGAGGGAGTATTCTTAGGAGATGTGTACAAAAGTCTGTGAGGTGCAGATGCATACTGATGGACCAAGTTGGAGGTACTTTATTTTCATCAGTCTTGAATTATTTTTTTTTCAGATGGACTTCTGTTTATGTTCAAGGTCTTGTATTCCTTGTGTTGTAGAAACTTCAAGATGCTTTTATTTCACAATTCGTGCTGAAGACAACTTTGCAGAACGACATGCTTACAAAATTATTAGTTTTTGCCTGTCAGGTCCATTCTTTAGTTCAAGAAAACTGAAACCTTTCTTCTGATGAGTCATACATTTGTGAGTTAAGTGAATATGGGTGGGCTGTGAAAAATGACTAAAATATCAACAGCAATTTAAAAGTACTTATTTTCCTGTGGTTCTGCAGGTTTGCCTGGGTAACACAATGCCAGCTGAGCGCAAAAAGCCAGCAAATATGGAAGAAAAAGAATCTCAGTTAAATAATAAAGAAAAAGAATTTAGTGAAAGGCGACCAGTGAGCACCAGGGAGAAACCAAAAGAAGATGTCAAGGTTGGCGTGAAGAGAGAGACTTTAAAGGTTCCTGAAGATAAAAAGAAAAAAATGGAAGAGGATAAAAGAAAGAAGGAAGACAAGGAGCGGAAGAAAAAAGAAGAGGATAAAGTAAAGGCAGAAGAGGAGCAAAAGAAGAAAGAAGAAGAAGAAAAAAAGAAACTTGAAGAAGAGGAGAAAAAGAAACAAGAGGAGGAAGAGAAAAAGAAACAAGAAGAAGAAGCTGCTCAACTGAAGTAAGTTGTCTTTTAAAGGTTTAATTGTGCTTAGTTCTGGAGTTCTGCTGTCAGGATTGTGGTCAGAGTTATAAAAGATGAACTGTTTGAGTTGCTTTTAATAAGTTGCATGTAGTGTTACCAATTTTACCTGACTGTCTGATTGTGCTTTATGACTTCGAAGAGGTTTTGAGTTTTCATTGTAATCTCTGTTACTTTGGTCTCTCATGGGTGGATTTGACAGTGTTCCGCCTGTGATGACCATGGAGAGCACAGTTATGCTTGAGTAAATGTTGTGATTTAACACCAGCCAGCATCAGCCCCACACAGCCACTCCCTCCCCTCAACAGGATGGGGGAGAGAATCAGAAGAGTAAAAGTGAGAAAACTCATGGGTTGACATGGAGACAGTTCAGTGGGTAAAACAGGAGCTGTGCAGGCAGGCAAACCAAAACAAGGAATTAATTCCCCAGCAATCCCCAGCACAGCAGGGCTCCGTCAAATGGAACAGTGACTTGGGAAGACAAACGCTATCACTCTTCCAATCCCTCCCCTTCCTTCTTCCTCCAAGTTTGTATGTTGACCGTGATCTCATGTGGACTGGATTATCCCTTGGGTCAGCTGTCCTGGCTGTGTTCCCTCGCAACTCCTTGTGCACCCCCAGACTCTTTGTTGGTGGGGTGGGGTGAGGAGCAGAAAAGGCCTTGACCTTGCGTGAGCACAGCCCAGCAGTAGTGAAAACACCCCTGTGTTATCAGCACCGATTCCAGCACAAATCCAAAATACAGCCCCACACAGGATACCCTGAAGAAAATTAACTCTGTCCCAGCCCAAACCAGAACAATGAAGAAGCACAGTTGCATTTAAGATGAAGTGTTAGTGTCAGAAAATTGGGACTACAGGCTCTGAACAGGTCTACAGACCATACATAACAGGAGCAAATCTGCTGTGAGAAATGGCTGACATTTCTTTTAATCCATCACAGGCAACTGATACCTGGTTGGGAAACTCAGAATGTAACCTGGCAGTCTAATAGGTGATATTAACCAAGACAGTGTTTCTTAGTATGTTATCCAGAGGTACTACAGTGTTGAAGGTGGCATCTTTAGACCAATAAAGCCAGGATTCTGGCTATCCTTATGTCTGAAATATTTCACTTTTAAGATTGAGGCAATGTCACGGCCAAATTCTAGCGGGGACAGATATATTTCACCTATTTCAAATTTTCTGTGTAATTTCAGTAGTCTGGCAATAAAAGATTTTCCTTAACTGTATAATACAGTAACCTGTGAAAAGGCTGTTGTCCTCTCCTGTAGAACTTCATCTCCATCTGTAGTATATGGAGTTTTATGTTTATGTTTTTGAAGTCTGTTGGGATTACTATGTTTTGCATAGAAATATTTGAGAAATTTTGTTTTGTAGCAAGTAGTACTTGCCCTTTGCAGCACAAAAATTAAACAGCGTTTCTCAAGGAGATGCTTTAGCTTTCTAGGATTAGCTTGGTAAATATTTAAGACGAGTAAGGGGAAATTGTGTTAGAAATGCTGAAGGTTTTCCATCTGTGACCTTTTTTCCTTTGAACTGGTAACCTGAGAGTAAAGCTCCATAACAAAAAGGACTAATTTTTATGTCTCTTAGGGAAAAAGAGGAAGCACATCAGCTCCATCAGGAGGCTTGGGAGCGCCATCAGGCAAGAAAAGAGCTCCGCAGCAAAAACCAGAATGCACCGGAGAGTCGTCCTGAGGAAAACTTCTTCAGCAGACTGGACTCCAGTCTGAAGAAGAACACGGCTTTTGTTAAGAAGCTAAAAACCATTACAGAGCAACAAAGGGACTCCTTGTCCCATGACTTTAATAGCCTGAATTTAAGCAAATACATTGCAGAAGCTGTGGCTTCTATTGTGGAGGCCAAACTGAAAATATCAGACGTGAACTGCGCTGTGCACTTGTGTTCCCTCTTTCACCAGCGATACGCTGATTTTGCTCCTTCATTACTGCAGGCTTGGAAAAAACATTTTGAAGCAAGGAAAGAAGAGAAGACTCCCAACATTACCAAATTAAGAACTGATTTGCGTTTCATTGCAGAATTGACAATAGTTGGGATTTTCACTGACAAGGAAGGTTTGTCTTTAATCTATGAGCAGCTTAAAAATATTATTAACGCTGATCGAGAATCCCACACTCATGTTTCTGTGGTTATCAGCTTTTGTCGGCACTGTGGAGATGACATTGCTGGTTTGGTGCCAAGGAAAGTAAAAACTGTTGCAGAGAAGTTTAACTTGAGCTTTCCTCCTAGTGAGATAATTAGCCCAGAGAAACAACAGCCCTTCCAGAATTTGTTGAAGGAATACTTTACATCTTTGACCAAACACCTGAAAAGGGACCACAGGGAGCTACAAAATATTGAAAGACAAAACAGGTGACAATTGAATGTTGCTTTTTACTTGTGAATAAAAGTAGTTTATTTATGAAGTGCCTAGATTTGTTGCAGTATTTATAAAGTCTGTTAGCAGTGTGCAGAAGATAAGTGTGTTCTGCAGTGTTTCTAAAAAAAGTTCTAAATTTGTTCTGAATACTTAACAAGCAGGGACCAAACAGACTCTTTGAATATCTTTTAAAGAAAAGGGAGGTTGACCTTCAGCTGTAATTCTCTTTACTCTGTTTGGTGCTGTTTCCTTATCAGCGTGAGAGCAATGCTGCTTTCCCAGCTGGTACTGTCCTTTTCCAGTTGGCATAATCTGATTTCTCCCTTTCCACCCACATGTATCTAACTAAGCATATGCCACTATTGCTTTGGCTTGTTTACTTTTTTAGTGTACCAGCATGAAGGAAAAAATAGGTTAAATTAACAAGGTATCTGTTACACTCCAAGGCGGGCAAATATATATTGAATAAATGTATTAAAATGTTGGAAGACATAGACAATTCTATAAAAGTCCTCTTAAATATGTATATGTAGTACTGATATTGCAGGGTATGAATATGCAGACCTTGAGATCGGAATAATTTTATTTCTGTCTAGTTCACATTGTTTATTAATTTTTGGCTTTAAAGCATCCTGAATTCTCATTATTGGAGCCAGCCTAAACCCAAATGCTGGTCTTAAAACAGTCAGTTCCTTCTGGAAGCAATCCAGTTAGATAGAAATGAACATGTTACTGTGAATAGACATATATTTCAGCTAAAAGGCTGGGCATCCATCTAGAGCCAAATGTATGGTTGGAATGCATTAAATTTTTATGTTTCCAAAGCAAGGATCCATTGTGCTGATGGGTTTTGTGCTGCAGTCCTATCTGGTCTCAGCCAAGTGTTGGATTTCACAGGATCATAGACAGACTTTTGAGGTACTGTTATTTCTACAAGTACCTCACTGGTTTAAGGTACGTTATTGACTTAGGTGTAACTTTTTCAAAATGATTGAATTGAACCCTTCTACTTCCACAATTATCATTGGTTCTGGTCACATTGGTCCTGGCTGGTGTTTCAATGAGTGGGTGTTACAAAGTCTGTATGATAGAAAACGAAGTGAAAGAAGTTTCTGAGAGGTATAAAATATGTTAAAAAACCAAGAAGAAGAAATAATGTAAGTGGTCTGGGAGAGAGAAATATACTTTAATATTTACTTGTACAACTGGATAAAAAGGACTGGACAGAGCCTGAGCAGCCTGGTCTGATCTCATCACTGGGCCTGCTTTGGGTAGATCAGACAAGGGACCTCTTTAAGCACCTCATCATCTGAATTATCCCTGTGAACTTGGGTGCAAAGCTTTCTTTTGGGGAAGGAATGTGAAGAACTATCATTTTTCACGGGATTAAGAGAATTCTATTATTTCTCTCTCTGAACTTTAAGGTGTTTATTTTAACTCCTTAATAAAAGTTGAGGGATAAGTTTTGTCAAATAAGACTTCAAAAAACTTTCCTATCAAATTTTATTTGTTTGCAACATCTGTAACAGATTCTTGGCATTTGCATGCTATGGAAGTGTCAGGCATGAGGAGGGCAAGACAGAAATTTGCCTAGTAAGAAGTCTGTGAATACTATAGAAATGTTCCTAAACTGTGGATTTTGGAAAAGTGGTTGTGCAGTTGGTTCCTTACTTGCTTTTGAATTTTTTTGGTGTGTGTTGCAGGTTTTTGGGGTGTTTTTGCTTGGTTGGGTTGGTTTAGGTTTTTTTGTTTTAAAAAAGCAACCAATAATTCTGTTGGATAAAACCAATATCTGCGTGCATTAAAAACCTGATCCATTTTGCTGTCGTTTTTATTCACACTGTTATTTCACAATCAGTGAAGTGACTAGGGAGTGAACTGTTCCCTTTTGTGCATCAACTGTGTCATGTTTACGTTATGATATTTTGTCAGGTGAATAACTCATCAATTTATCTGTGTCAGGAGAGTGACTGTGAAACGATTTAAACTGTTCGGATTGGTTGAATTAATTCAAAATCACTTTGCTAACTTGCCAGTGCTTTCGTGCTGTGTTACCTGTGGAATCCTTTAGGTAAAATTAAAGCAGACACAGGAATTGCTGCTTAGGTGGGGAATTAGGAAAAGCGCCCTGAGTTGTGCTTTGGCTTTAGTATAGACATAAGCTGGTGGTCATTTGGTTACACAGCTGAGGGCACAGCAAAACTTGTCAGGTTGTGTCAGAAATAACTCTATTCCCAAATTCTAGACAGAGTTTTCAAAAAGAAGTGTTAGCTATGGAAGAAACTTCTTTTGTCTAAATCAAGGACGTTTTTAAGATGTGCTGAACTTGCCTTGTGCTTTGGAGAGACATAAAGTAAGACGAGGTACTGTGTGCTGTACTTGTATTCGGAGGTGAGCTGTGCTTTTTAAAGCTTGCCTCATTTGCTTTAGCTTCCTTGAATTCGTTAGCACTTGTCTTCTTGGAATTGAAACTGAGAACTGAAAGTCTTGTACTATTGTTACAGCACTTTGCTTTTTTGGTTTTTAATAATAGCACAGAGCTTCAATGCTCACGTTTATAAAGCTGCTGGTGTATTTTAAGTTGAAAATATGTATGCAGTGGACAGCGGTCTCTATGGAAAAGCTATGAATTGACACTTAATGTGTTTTCTGAATCCAAACTGAACTACTGCACTTCACAAATTGTCAGTGATTATTTAATTTGTTAATTTTTCTTTGCTGTCCTTTGCAAGAGCAGGCAGTATATGTTAAATAAATGTGTTTTGTCAGAGGAATAGAACTTGTACCAGCATTAGTGCTTCTTGCCCTCTAGCCAGACACCTGTGTCCACTCCTGGTTCTGAGCAGGCAAAAGGGATTTTGTTGCTCCCCCTGTGAATGTGTACAAAGATGACTTGTTTTACAATTAGCCTGGACCAAGAAGACTGATATCCCTCGACTTACATTGCCTAAACTATTTCAGAATTTTTATGCCACAAAGTGCTTGTATCTTTTGGCAGCGCTGTGACTGTATGCCTATTGCACAATAAAAGCCTAATGGTGACGGAATCCTACAGATGATAACGTAACGATACAACCTGCTTTGGGAACTGTGGCGTTTGCACCTTTTTTCAGACTTCTGATGCTTTCATCTCAGTGCAGGGTGTCTGGTCAATGGTTCCAGCACTTGGAAGCAGTGATTAGGTTCCTTCAGATGCAAGTTACTTTTGACAACGGATTTCAATTTAAAAAATTATTACTTGAAACAAGTAGGAATAGTTCTCTAAAAGAAAATAAAGAGCAGCTGAAGAAACAAATGTAACTGCTCACAATTTGGACTGATAGCCTTGAAAGAACTTGGTTTGTTGCAAAGTCAGTAGGCTGCTTGCAAAATTTTTGAGCTTCCTAGTGATAATAGCTCATGTCATCATTTGAACAGTATAGAAATGGATTGTTACAGGTACAAAGCAACTTTTATCCAGCTTTCATCGAAGTTGAATGTTTTATTTTACTATGCTAATCTTTTTAAGACTGTTACAGCCTAATCATGTCAAAGAGTAAGTGGGCCTTTCTCTTTGAACATGGAAGCTGGAGCTTCTGCGATTGTACTGTCCTCTGTGGGATTGAAATGGGAAATTCAGTGTGGTTCGGAAACATAATAGTGTCACTTAAATGTTTGCTATTGTGGTCTAAACGGAATTCTTACAGTTCCTTCAAAGAGGTTACCTTTGCTCAGAGAAATTCATAATGGTTCAGCATAGCTCAAATACATTTTAAGGAAAAAGGTTGTCTTACTGTAAGTTTGATTTCTGTAGACGCATTCTCCACTCCAAAGGGGAGCTGAGTGAAGATCGACACAAGCAATATGAGGAGTTTGCGATGTCCTATCAGAAGCTGTTGGCCAACTCTCAGTCTCTGGCTGATCTTTTGGATGAGAACATGCCTGACCTCCCCCAAGAGAAACCAACACCCGAGGGTAAGTCAGAGTCTAAAGCAACTCAACAGAACCCTGGGCTTGGCTTAGATGTGGTGGGAAAACTAATCAAACCCTCTTACCAACCTGTTCTTTCTGCTGCTTTCATTTCGTCCAGCCTTTCCCCCTGAAGGATATCAGCTAATGAAGAATACATTTATTTTTAAATAAAAGTAATTATGCCTCACATGTAACCATATCTATTGTATATTCTGTGTAATTATGGTAACTTAAGTAATATCTCTTTAGGTTTGCTTCTGGTAGTAAGAGTATTAAATGGAAAATTAAAAATGCTTTTAACCGAATCCTTTCCATTTAATTTTATGCAGTTTTTAGTATTTGAAAACTGTTTGAGTTTTAAAAGCTGTTAAAAAATATATTTGAAGTCTGTTCTGGGTCATGATGTTATGGGCAGGACCATATTGTTAAGCCAGATAAATCACTGGGTGTGGCTGTCTGACCTCCTAAGCAGAAGTGCAGCTTGCAATGCCTGTAAATCTAAACATAGAGATTTGTTGAGATGTTATTGAAATCATGAGTATCTTTTGCCTTAAATGATCTGGAACTTAGGAAAGCTGTATTTCTTGAGTGCCTCTAAATTTTAAATTGTTCTTTTTAAACTTCATTCTTAAAACTCAATGGGGTACAGTTCATCATACTCAAAGTGATTACTTTTAATGTTAATGTTGTTAAAAGTCTGTTGTAACTTTCCTTTCTAATACTACATAACGTACTGCTTGGTTCTAGTTGATTTGACTTCCTTTCTGATTTTGTCTGTATTTTCAATCAAAATGAAATTTACAATTTTAAGGTAACTTCTTGATATGTCTGATATGAAGATTGAATTGTTAAAAACACTTTATGCATTGCAATATTTAAGTGAACAGAGGTAGTAATAAATAGATTAACACTTTTTTAAAAGGAGTCAATCTCTAAGGTGCCTCCCCATAGAAGATTGTAAATTTGTGTAAATAACTTTCTGTGGTTTCACTGTTTTTGCAGAACATGGACCTGGTATCGATATTTTCACACCAGGAAAGCCTGGAGAATATGACCTGGAGGGGGGTATCTGGGAAGATGAAGATGCTAGAAACTTCTATGAGAATCTCATTGACTTGAAGGCTTTTGTGCCTGCAATTTTGTTCAAAGATAATGAAAAATATTCCCAGAACAAGGATTCCAGCAAAGATGAATCAAGAGGTAGGATGCTTAGATGATGTGTACACTGTTTAGAAGTTGTCACACTTTGCTTTGAAAAAATTTAGGATTTTAGTAAGGTTATCTGCCTTGAAATTGATTTATTTTAAAGGAAGCGTTGTCTGCAAATGAGATGAGAAGGAGGTCTGAAAGAACAGTAAAATACTGTAGGTAGTAATCTCTTGGAAAAATACTTAGTGTTGGACCAGTGTTGTGGTCCAAGAAAAATATTAACTATTCTTTTCTGAATTTTTATCAGATTCAGATATTGTTTTCAAGAAAACTAATAATTTTTATTTGACCTTTTATATAGCATGTTATTTCATCAACACCTTCTTCCTGTTCTACTTTTTCCTTTTTTTTTCTTCATCTGTGTAAAAGATTTTCCATTAAGACACTAAAGAGATGTAGGTTTAGCAGCATTAATCTTCCAGTATTCTAATCACAACTGTGTGTATTTAACGATTTATTAGTATTTATTTGGTATTTCTACTTAACTTGTAAATAGATTCAAAAGATGCCAAAGATAATAAGGAAGCAGCTGGGAGCGAGGATCTGGAATTGGAGCTGGAGAACCTGGATATTAATGATGATGCACTGGAGTTAGACTGTGGAGATGAGGGAGAAGATCTCACAAAGAAGCTTCTTGATGAACAAGGTAAAAGGAATTGGTTTTAAGAATTATTTTTCTTCTTGATTTGTTTTTTTGAACTTGATGCAGTTTAGTTTGTAGATTTGTAGAGTGCGTTCAGGGGAATTTATTTATTTATTTATGAGACTGGTAGCTAGAAGCCACTAGGATTGTGATAAATGTTTTTTTAACAAATCATTCACATACAGGTGAAAATTCTTTTAAAGATGTCTGTGTAGTGACAGTGACTGATTCTTTCACACAGCTTTTAAGCGTAATCAAATGTAAAAACATTTGCCTGAAAAGTGACTACAAAGAGGAATGTAGACTTCAGCACAAAAATTACTTTCCTCATCAAATATGCTTAGGGTGCTAATAAAATATTTTCTGGTTTTAACTTTTCTTGAAATCTAAGATTCAGCTCTGCCTTTTTGTCTTTTTAATTGGTAAAGATTTTCCTCATGACGTTACAGCTTTACATAGCAGGATTTAAGAATTCCAACCTCTGATTGTGTGTAATGGGCTGCAAATGGCACCTCTGAAAACGTAGCTGTGTTAGTTTTGCTGGGAGAAACAGCAGCACTGTGTTTCATAAGAATTTTTCTTAAGAATTCAAGCTTTTCTCTCAGTGGTACCAAGCAGTGGAGAAAGAAAAATCAGGTGTTAAGTGCCAAATTCGTAATTGTTACACGCTGCTACTTGTCTTAAATTTTTAAAAAGGATCCCTGCAGTTTTAAAATGTGATGATGACAGACTGGAACTCAAGAGGATCAATGTGAAGAGCAAGAAATGAACAAATTCTTTTACATTAATTGCATTTTCTTTTTTTTGTTTGCCATAGAGAAGGAAGCCCTGACCAGTTTAATTTCTTGTCAGTGTAAAATTCTTAATTTTCTGTCTTAAGTTCCAGACTTGCTTCAGGTACTACAAAAATGCCTTTCCATTTGGAAAAGATCCACATACTGTGATGAGAAAATACAATGTGAGAGTATCTGTGGCTTTCCAGTGGAGGAGAGGACCAGTGAAAGAAGAGCGAGATTTGGGGAACTGTTGAAGTTCAATGTGATAGCAGGGCCTCAGGAAAAGTGACTGAACTATCAAAGACTTATTTTTTAATTTATTTCAAGGGCATTGAGTTGGTTTCAATAGAAGACTGAGACAACTAATTGCAGTAAGGAAAAAGGAAGTAGACAGGAAGGTGTGGCTATAAATACATAAATGAAAAACTGCATTAAATCAGAATTTGCAAATTGCTGTGTTTGGGCTGTCAAATGCATGTTAGCGAACTCCGTGTCTGACTGATGAGAGACTCAGGGTTCCATTAAACATTTAAAACTTCACGGTCTTTTGTCTGAGCATCTTGAACATTTTCCTTTTCTACTTTTTAGTCCTTCCTTAGTGAACCCTTGTCTCTTGTTCTTCTGACTTCTGGTTGCCTGTGCAGGAGAGGAGGTGATGCTGTCTGCTCATATCTCTGGCGCCTTCAAGACTGGGTGGCTGGCAGAGCTGCCAGTGTTCCTTGGAGGAATTCTTCGTGTTTCTCTGCCTAAGCTCAGCCCTTGCCCCTAGCAGGTTCCCAAGCCAAGAAAACAGTCTTGCAATGTAGCATCTTTGTTATCTCTTCCTTGCAGTAACTTGAGAAAGGAACTTGAATCTTCCAAGATAAAAGTTTGTCTTACTGTAAATACATTGTGACTTTACCAGGTGTTGGATATTTTACCTGTGTGTGATTT